>NW_010729077.1:5706804-5760772 GCF_000365185.1 Nelumbo nucifera | reverse complement strand
ATTTGTTTTCAGTTATAGTAGTGTCAGTTTGTTAATTCAGTTGTTATTTATTTCAATTTTTGTTTACTTTATTTATCATGTAAGTACTAAGGGCAGATCTGTCCTTTCCATTATGTACTGAACATAACCTATAAATGCTAAGAGAGTGGCGGCGGCAGATGTGTTAGAATCTATCCCTCCTTTCAACTCCTTGTGTTCTCTTGTTTCTCTTCTCTTCCTTCTCCTTTCTCACTTTTCTTCTACTTTTGTAAACCTAAAATCTATTAGGATTCAAGACTGATTACAATCTTGATCTTCTACTGTTTCTACCCATGTGATTCCCATGTCTGTACCAAAAGCCCTGTCCAAACCTGAATGAAGGGATGCTATGATGACTGAACTTGATGCTTTGCATAAGAACCATACCTGGGATATTGTGGATTTGCTTGAAGGGAACGAACCTGTAGGTTGTAAATGGGTATTCACCATTAAGTACCATTCTGATGGCACTATTGAGAGGTTTAAGGCTCGATTGGTTGCTAAAGGCTACACTCAGATGTTTGGTATTGACTACCTTGGGACCTTTACTCTTGTGGCCAAGATGACTTCAGCTCAAGTTTTGTTGTCTATAGCTGCTACTTTTGATTGGCTCCTTCACCAGTTTGATGTTAAAAATGCCTTTTTGAACGGAGACCTCCATGAAGATTCAGAGTTGCTCTTGTATGGAAAGGAAATGCAAGGGAAGGTGTGTAAACTACAGAAATCTATTTATGGTCTTAAACAGTCTCCTCGAGCCTAGTTTGAGAGATTCAGAGCTGCTCTTGTATCCTTTGGTTACACACAAACCCAATCTGACCATATTTTGTTTCTAAAAATAAGTAACTCTTTAGTGACTTTTCTGATTGTTTATGTTGATGACATTGTGGTCATAGGTAATGACACCCAAGAAGTGATTAAGCTCAAAAGACTTCTTAACTCTGAATTTGAAATCAAGGATTTGGGGGATCTTAGATATTTCTTGGGAATTGAAGTTGCTAGATCCAAGGATGGTATCTTCATTTTTCAACGCAAGTATGTTCTTGACCTCCTTGTAGGGACTACTAAACTTGATGCTAAACTAGCTTCCACCACTATAGATTCCAATCATAAGCTCTTTGCCACTGATGGTGAACTGTTGCCTGATAAGGGAGTGTTTCAAGGGCTGCTTGGGAAGTTGTTATTATTCTGCATGACTCGGCCATATATTTCTTATGCAATGAGTGTTATTAGTTAGTTTATGCATTCTCCCAGAGACACATTTAGCTGTTGCAGAAAGAGTTGTGTTATTTGAAAGGCACTTCAGGGAAAGGTATTTTGTTTGCCAAACATGGACACATGAAGTAGGAAGCATACACTAATGTTGATTGGGCTAGATGTATTGATGATAGGAGATCCACCTCAGGATATTGTGCTTTAGTGGTAGGGAACATTGTCTCATGGAGGAGTAAGAAATAGTGTGTAGTAGCCAGATCTTCAGTTGAAGCAGAATACAGGGCAATGACACATGGAGTGTCGGAATTACTATAGTTGAGATCACTTCTGGAAGAGCTGGGTGTTGACTATGAAAAGCCAATGATGCTCTACTGTGACAACTAGGTTGTTATCAACATTGCACATAATCCCGTTCAACATGGCAGAACTAAGCACATAGAGGTTGATAGACATTTTATACGGGAAAGAGTTGCTTCAGGAGAGGTTTTGCTTGCCATTTATTTCTTCAAAAGAGTAGTTGGCTGATGTCTTGACCAAAAGTGTTTCAAAAGGGAAGCTAACACACTATAAGCAAGTTGGGCGTGATTGACATCTATGCTCAGCTTGAGGGGGAGTGTAGAGAGACTGGGATGTATGCTAATGGGCCTGTTAACTTCTTTTTAAGTTATTTTAAGTTTATGCTTAGCTGGATGCCCCACATTAATAAAAGGATTAGTGAGGGGAGAGAGGTGATTATCGAACCCTCTTCTTCTTCTTCTCCATCCCCTTCTATTTTTCTGTTTTCTTCTTCCTTTCTCACTTTTTTACTTCTTTAATCAAGTTTCTTATCAGACTCAGAAGTCAAATTTACTTCTGATGGTAAAGATAAAGAAGGTATAGTTGTCAAAGTTCTACTTCAAGATTAAGGATAACTAATTATTTTACTTTTTCTAAGCATTCAATATTTCAGTGTTGAGGTGAGGAAGAAAAATGATACTATATTATGAAGTATACATTTCATATTTCCTTTTAAGTCCAGTACAAGCATATGTAATTGATTATCAAGAAAAAGGAAAGTACATGCCAGAGTGTGTAAAAAAATCATAAGGAGGACTTGCAAATTTCCGACAAATTGACAATCTTTTTTTGATCAGTCAAATTTCTATCTATAGTATACAGTTTAGATAATAGGTTTTTTAAAACATTATTTTGAAATTTAAGTTTATATTTTTTATTAATATTATGTTTAATTTCTTTTGAAAATTTTTGGCTTTTTTTTTGAATTTTTTGACATTTTTTTTTATTTTTTACCATTTTTTTTTGTATTTTTGCACCTTGCGCCTCAGGCGCAAATTGACCCCTGTGCCTTTTTTGCGCCTTGCGCTTTTAAAACACTAGGGCCATGAGGAAGTGAAGTTGGAGGTGTAGGATTAGGATTAGGAGCACGCAGTCTTCTACGAGAGAAGACAAGAAAATCCTTCACACCAATAGGAGGAGAAGCATCCTATGAGTCAAAATTCTGCAAGACAAAAACAAATGGAGAAGATAACTTTGCAACAACAGAAAAAAAAGGAGATATGCTCAAGGAAAACAACATTTCAAGAAACACGAATATGACGAGTAGAGGGATCATAACAAAGAAATCCTTTGTGGTCTGGACTATATCCCACAAAGGCACACATAACAGACTGAGTAGATAACGCAGATAACTTAGAACGTTCACAAGGAAGAAGATGAACAAAGCGCAGACACCCAAAAATATGGAGGCTAGATAAGTCTGGTGAACGAGCAAATAGTTTTTGGAAAGGGGACATATTAGCTAGAACTGATGAGGGAACATAGTTAATCAAGAAAACAGCAGTACTGGCAGCTTCCACCCAAAAGGAAGAAGGTGCATGAGATTCTTGCAGTAGGGTTCTCACAACACTAAGCACATGACCATTCTTGCGCTCTGCCACTCCATTCTATTGAGGTGTATCTGGACAACTTCGTTGAACTTGTATCCCATGACTTCTCAAGTAGGTTAAGAAGTCTCCATTAGTGTATTCTCCCCCTGAATCTGAACGGAGAATATGCATATGAGACTGAAATCGGACTCGTATCATAGTATGAAAAGGCCGAAATGTAGGATATACTTCAGATTTATGTCTCAGAAAATAAATCCATGTATACCTAGTGCAATCATCAATAAACAAGACAAAAGTACTTGTATCCAAGTCGAGAAATAACAGATGAAGTCCAAACATCACTATGAATAATCTCAAATGGTGATTTGGCATGCTCAGATGTGTGAGAAAAGGGTAGAGTGCGACTTTTATTTAAGCAACAAGAAACACGAGATATCAAACTTTACGGTGTAGTTAGATATCAAACACATGAGAAAAGGGTAGGTGGCATGCTGTAGTTAGTACCATCAAACTTTATGGGAATGATATCAGCCTTCTCAGACATTTTGGAAGCCCAAAAAACGATAACAGATTTCAAGAAAGGGTAACAGTCCAAGAAACTGGTGATTAATCACCCAAATAAAATCAATAGCATCCACACAACAATACTGAAATAATACTCCACCAAAGGAAATTGAGACTCTGCTGCAGAGATCTCAAAAAGAGGGCTGTATCACTCTCAATCCTAAAATGGTAAGTTTCAGGACTGTTAGCAACAAGATGGGATTGAAACCCTATCAAAACTGATCCAAACTTCAAAGAAGAATGATGAACAGATAAAGAAGGCCTGGGCAACACCAACTACAAAGTTCTAGGCTGATTGAATCAGCCGATTAAAAAAAAAAAAAGAAAATCTGACCTGCTGGGCGTCTTTTCCAGGAAAAATGATATCAGCTTCGTCTGATCACAGCAGCACTTAAAAAACTTCAAGTAGGGTTTGAGAGTGATCTAAATACTCCTTAAACAGTCTACTAATCACCCCAAAACTCAAATCAATCAGCAGCTAAAGGATATGGCCCACTCTGATACCATGTCAATCTTCTAGGTTGAGAGAAAACCAAGAGTTTCAGGGGTGTCAAACAGTATATCCGACCCCCACCCTCAAAGAGCCTATATATCTTATTAATTATAAGTATTTACAAAGAGACCCTTGAAAGGCTAAAGATAAAAAAAGGAATAATTACAAAGAGGCCCTTGGAGGGCTGAAAGATAAGAAAGAAAAAGAATGCTATGGTACAATAGGGACCATAGAACAACATTACATCAAGTATCTACACATCTAACTAGCTTTTGAACTCTGTACAGGTCACAGAGCAGCCATCTATACTGCAAGGTGGAGAATTAAGGCCATACCAATTGGAAGGTCTTCAGTGGATGTTATCTTTGTTCAACAACAACTTAAATGGCATTTTAGCTGATGAGATGGGGTTAGGGAAGACAATTCAAACCATATCATTGGTTGCATATCTCATGGAACACAAAGGTGTAACTGGGCCCCATTTGATTGTGGCTCCAAAGGCTGTATTACCAAATTGGGTTAATGAATTTTCAACATGGGCCCCTAGGTATGTCCTTCATATCCTTCTCTTTTTTGTTTTATTTTATTTATTTGCTTTTTGTTTTGATTAGTGTTTACTTTGTTTCCACTCCACTTTCTCAACAGCCTTGTGTTTGATTCAGTATTGTGGCTGTTCTATATGATGGGCGTCTAGATGAACGTAAGCTTTTGAGGGAAGAGTATTCAGGAGAGGGGAAGTTCAATGTAATGATTACCCATTATGATCTTATCATACGGGACAAAGCATTCCTGAAGAAAATTCACTGGTACTACATGATCGTTGATGAAGGACATCGATTAAAAAATCATGAATGTGCTCTTGCAAGGACACTTGTGTCAGGGTATGCCTTAAGCAAAATCTGAAGGCCTTTCTTATTTATTTATTTATTAATTTGCTGGTGTATTGCATTGTCTGCTAGTAGATGCTTCATTGTCTGCTATGTCTCTTAGAAGGTGGGTGCCAGTCCCATACCTGATTTGAAGAATTTACACTGTACCAGGTCCAGGCCCCTTCAAATTTTAACAAATGCTCAACCCAACCCCTGCCCAAATTGCACCTCAAGTGTCATGAATTTTGTTGATTAACAACATGATACACAAAGTATTCCAATCATAATCTATTCATGCTCCTTCATTTCTATGATCCGATCATTATTGATTACCTTGTTAGAACTCTTACCAGTCATTACTTTATGCTGGGCTCAGATTCCACTCAGATTTGAGATAACAGGATTGACCCAGTATGGCTTCACTTAAATATCAGTTAATCTGGTGATTTCTTTTTCAGTTTTCTAGGTTATATAATTTACCATTTGACAGTGCATCCACAAGAATGAAATGCTGTTAATTGGGAAAGAACATTATAGTTCTAAGAAGTAAGGAGACATATTAATGCAGGAATGGTTTTCTGCAGTATCATCGAATTGTAAATTGGATAGATTAGGATGAAATGCAGGAAAATATCATCAGAGACCCTACCAAGAAAACCAGTACATATTTAAGTTTTAAATACATCCCAACTGCTTCCTCAATTGCTTGCAAGCCCTGTACATGGGCAATATCAAAAATGTAGAAGAGAGATGGTTTAGGATGGCGATATAGAAGAAGTCTCACAAGGTAAGAAGACAACTAAATGGTTAAGTCTATCCACACACCCCTCCCAGGACTCTGGATTGCTAGAATCAGCATTGGTAATTGAATAAAAAAAAGAAAACAAATGGATATGGTTGTCATAAGATGGGGAGGTCAGAGGTCATTGACTTGCTATCTATTCAGTAACAGTTTTCTTCTCGCAACCCTCTACCTCGTTGATCAGTGCCAACATAATCCTATTAGACACCTGTCAGTGCAGGAAGAAAAAATCCAGCCAATGTTGATGCAGCATTGAGCTGGCCAGTGTATAAAAAATATAATGAATCATCTAGAACCAGATACATGCATTTCATCAAAGGTTGAACCGCAGCTGGATCAGGCCATAGGGATAAAATTCAAATGTTTGAGATGTCTCATGGATAACAGGATTGATCAACTGTAACATAGTAGGGAGATAAGTCATCACATTCTATTCCTTAAATTGCCATACAAAATGTCCATTATCATACCTTATTTTTTTCCTTTTCAATGACTTATTCATACTGAGTCAGGTTGACCCAGACTTGTGATCATATTTTTATCTATGATCCATATCTGGATTGACCAGATCAAAATCATGGTCCAATCCATTAATGGACTAGAAGAGACGGTAATGAATTTGTGGATTAACCAGATCAACTATGTTTTCAACTGTTAAGTCTTGACTAATGACAACGCATTTGTGGCTCTTCATGCAACATATTTACTTCCACCTGATATTATGCAAGCCAATTACCAGGATTTTGCAAGAAAAGAAGCATTTCCCATTGCAATGAACTGACCTAACATTAACTGCAGATTTACTGTTTTTCTCCTATGACTACTTTGTCACATTTTGTGGACTTAATTTAGTGCACACTGTCCCACTTGATTGGTAAGTAGCAATAGATATTTCCATGGTTACCTGTATTTAGGAAAATGGGCATCATGAATGAGGCTCCTCCTCATAAATGATTACAGGGATACAGTTTCCGTGGTGACAGATCCATGGCTGATCTGTATCCAAGTCTATTTAATATAGCCTTCAACATGGAAAGGAAGATATATATGCTGCTTGTTTTTCTGGATCTGGATAGTCTTGACTCTGGAGTTTGTTCCCTGAATTCAGAAGAAACCTCTTTGATTGGGAGATCAAGCAGCTAGAAACTTGTTTTGTTGGTGTTAAAGTCTTTTTTTATCAGCAGCTCAAAGAATTTTATTAAAACTTAAAAAGAGGAGAGTACAACAAGAAGTTAGAAATTACACCCTTTACAACAAAGAGTCCCACCACCCTATTAACATTGAGCCCAAAATAAATGATGTCTATTTACTCCTTGTTTACCTAATCCATCCGCCAAACCATTAGTGGACCTCCTAACCCATCTTAAATGAATTTGCATTTGTCTGGCAGCAACTTGAACCACCTGAATTCATTTATGAAGTGCCATAATACCCTTCTCCTTTTTTCATCCACTGATGACTATTTTTGAATCCCCTTCTACAATCAGCCTTGTGATTCCCATTTCCTTAGCTTTTTGCACCCCAATAATAGCCACCACGAATTCAGCTCTCACTGAATTTCCTGATCAATAGTTCCTGAAAACAAGCCTCAAATGTTCCCACTCTCATCTCTAATCACTCCTCCATCAAAGTTAAGTTTCATCCATCCTCCACTTGGTGGAGACCAAACCTCCAAGACCTTTTGTTTCCTAGAGGAAGAATGGGAAATTGACCCTCAATTTCTAAAAGGTTGCGTTTATTTTGCAAGAAAGGGATAAGAAAATAGGAATATTCTTTAAAGATTCCATTTTCTCGAGTTTAGTTTGTGAGATGCACAGGGATGGGACGGGAAAATTGTGGGACACAGTTTCTCAAAAAGTGGGATGCAGGGCCACGCCAAAACAGTGTGACCCCAGTGGGAAAGAAAATTAAGGTAAGGTTTATCGAGTTTTATCGAGGCTTGTCACACCAAAACAGTGTGACCCTGGTGTGACACTTTGACCTGCAACGTTCAGTCATTTCTATGCATGAAGCCGTGAATACCTTTCTGAGCTATTTTTACTGAATATAACAAAACCCAGGTCTAAGTTTTTGTCACCAACTTGAGTTCAATATCTCAGATTTGGGTTTGCCTAGATATGATAAAAGGGCTTCACAACATCTCAAACCAATTTGCCTAGATATGATAAAAGGGATTTGTCTTATTTCTATTTTTTACAACGTCTCAAAGCAATTCCACCCTCCTCCATTGATGCATACGCTGATTTTCATATGTCTTCTCATCCCCAACACTATACAACATAAGGACTTAACCTGTATCTACTTCTTTCATTTCAAAAATTTCTTCAGTAAGTTGGTGGGTCTGTATTGTACAAGATTCCTCCACATTTGTTTTGTCCTGTTTCATTTTTGGTGTTTTGCCTTGTTTCAATTTAATTAGTCAAGTTTATCACGTTCCACCAAACCTCCATTCCTAGTTTCAAAACTAGGTTTAGCACTCTTCTTTGCTCATTGTTTTCCCTCAAGGCACTATGGAGGAAATAGTGAAAATCATTCCTTCTAGTCACTTGCACCATGATCAGTTGCTATGGAAACACTCAAGCTCTTAAATTTACACAGTAAAATCATACAAGTTCTTTATACAGTCCTGTCCCAGCCATTTTCATCACACGGTACAATGGAAATCTATATGGTAGCTAAAAATTCCATTCAGATTCCATATTTTCCTATGGAGAGTTTACTGGGATGCAATTCCCACTGTGGACAAGCTTTTTTTCTTACATGAAGAGGATAAACCATGCCTTCTCTATGATGTATATTAGGAAACAATGCATCATTTGTTTTTCTTCTGCCATTTTGCAAGAGAAATTTGGTTGGCTCTCCATCTGAACATCTTCTAGCAAGCATTAAGATGTTCCACAAAATCATCATAGAATGGAAGGGAACTGAACTGTGGTATTCCCTTCTTTGGGTGGTGATGTACAAACCTTTTTCAATATATAATAATATTTTATTTTTGGGTTTGGTTGACAAAAAAAGTAAAGCAAACATTTTTCTCTCAATTATTTCCCCACAAAACAAACATGGGAAAAGGAATATTCCCATTATTTTCCCATGTATAACCAAACGATGGAAAGTGAAAATTTCACATTTTCTCATCCCATCCCATCCCATCCCCACCAAATCTTCCCACAAACCAAACAGAGCCAAAAAGTCTTCACTGAGAAATTTGAGAATAGTTTCAAAGTCTTCACCCAGTGAGCTACTCTAATTGTAACAGTCTTTAAGATTGCTTCCTTGTTTCTTTCTCTATTGTCCACACATGTGTTGCCCTTGCACACTTCCACAAGATTCTACCTATTCTCTTTGTGCTTCTCAGAAAGGATGGGCTAAAGAGTCTTTCCAAACTAACAGGAGGGATTTACCTGGGACCAAAAAGAGAGCAAAACCATTATCAAATATAACAAGCAAAAGGACAGGAGATTAAGAGATGGAAAGCACTTTCACAATTCAACTTACACAAAATGTACCAATCAGGGAACAAGCACCAATTTGGTCTTTTCTTTTGCAGCAAATCACCTGTGTTGATGATCCCATAATAAACTTCCCAACAGGAGTAGAAAACTGTTGAAATAAAAATCTGTAAAAGAAAAAGAATATTTCTTGAAGAAGAATAAAAGAGAGAAGAAAGAGAAGAGGAGATTTGAGAGGGAAAAGAGAGCGCAATAATTCTGGCCGCCCTCTTCACTTTACAAAGACCAATATGCCCTAATAGGGTAGCTAACACATAAAACAGCATAAAACACTTAAAATAACTACTCAAAAAGGACCCAACAAGAGTGTTGTGGTCCCTGCTTCCTATCTAAACAATAAATAATCAAAAACTACCACTGAAAACTGCACAAAACTGTCTAAAATCTCAACAGAAGGCATTGACTTCTAGGGAGATAGGGGCAAAGGACCCAACAAGAGTGTTGTGGTCCCTGCTTCCTATCTAAACAATAAATAATCAAAAACTACCACTAAAAACTGCACAAAACTATCTAAAACCTCAACAGAAGGCATTGACTTCTGGGGAGATAGGGGCACACCGAACTTCTTTAATAGGGAAGGAATGGGAAGGGGAAGTGGACATGAGGGAAGAGAACAAAGATTTACAGGCAAACAACCCAGAGGGACTGAGAGCCCACACCCGTCTATCATCCACTGACTCATAAAAAACTTGGCTATCCAGGATATTCAATAGGTTGACAGCTAAGGAGACAGGATTGAATCTATCTCAGCTGAAAATCATTCTCTCTTTATTCTCCCTCTTTTCTTCTCTTTTTCTTTCTTCCAACTGAACCTTTTCTTCTTGTTTTTATCTCATTTTTTCTGTAATCTAATAGCATTCCAAGTCTGCTTTCAGTCAGCTCCAACCCTTTCACCTGAATCCCAGCTCTGATGACAACAGAATTTGGAAGCAGGCTAGCAAAGGCATATTCTAGTTAGGTCCATGATCCACCACTTCTATTCTAGTGCGCCCATCTTTCCCTTAAAGGCTGTTTGAGCTCGTAAGGTGCCATCAAAAGTGGCTTTTTTCTGTTCTGAGCAATTGCTTTTGGCAAATGCTTAACTAAGAATAAGCTAAACAGGAGGGGTATCTCTATTTCTTCCACCAACTATCCACTCTGCAACGTGGAATTGGAGACAGTAGATCATCTCTTTCTGCACTGCCCCTTTAGCAGACAAATCTAGGCTCATGCTCTTGGCAGTCTCCTGCTGAATTGGGTCTTCCCTGAGACAACTTCTCAATTTTTAGAGAGCTGATACACCAAGGGCCTTTCTAGAGAGGGAGGGTCATTTTGTTCATGATTCCTGCTGCTTCCATACGGACCATCTGGATATAGATGAACTGTAGAATCTTTGAAAACTGAGCCTCACAAACTGATGAAGTGATCCAAAACATGACTGCAAAAATCTGGACTAAAGTTTCTAATCTGTCTACAGAGGCACTTTTTTGTAATTAGTATACTTCTGCATTTTCTTTGAATGCTCATACTGTACAATCACTCACTGTAAAGGGAGCTTCTCCCATTTTCTTCATTGATAAGATTATGCTTTACCTTCTCTCAAAAATAAATAAATAAATATATGACTACAGGGATTTCCTAAAGAGGAGATGAGTCTTTGTGGGAGCGCCATAGCAGCTAAGTATTGTGAATTCGAGTGTGGGTAGTCTTCTAGACCTGTTAGTTCTTCATGTGATTGAAAGGCTTCCCAAAGGATTTTGGAGATAATGTTGCCTTAATTGGGTTCAAAGTTGGAAAGGACTTTAAAGGTTAGGTTCTAAGACGGTAATTTGGGTGCAGTTTGATCTTTTGGCTTTTTTCCTCACCTTTATAGGAAGACAATTTTAGGTGTTTATCCACAAAAGGGAACTGTATTATTTAGAATACACCTTTTAGACAACCTCTTTTGTGTATAGAAATTGATTTCTGCTGCCAATTTCACCTGAAACCAGAAGATATTTTCATTTGATAGGTTTAGAGGATGAAATCATTTCAAAAAACTAAGGCCGCATTCGCTTTTCAGTAAGTTACTTAGCCGGGTAAATGCACTTCCCTGGGTAAGTGTTTCTTGGGAAACATTTACCCGGGTAAGTGCATTTAGCCATGTTCTTTTATTTCCCAAGTAAATAAGGCAACGTCCATTTTAGCCACAAAAATCCATTATTAAAAGGGGCATTTTTGTCCCATTCAAGTGTTGGCAACTTTCCCTCCAGATGGGAAAGTTATTTACCCACCTAGGAGATGGGTATCACTTACCCAAGTAAGTGATACCCAAGAAAATAAAGTTTCCCTGGTCCCCACATAAATCTGAAAAAAAACATGGTTTCTTGGTCAATGGGAACCCAAAATCCCATTGACCAATTTCCCCCCTCTCAAAATCCAAAAAAAGAATGCCCCCTAAAAGAAAATTTTAAAGTGAGCTTTTCTGTGAAGCTCTGACTAGAAGGGATTTGGAGGTGATCGAGGTTGATTGCATTTGGGGTCATTATATTTAGGGTTGTCAATGGGTTGGGTCCAACCCGATGGATCTAGTTCTGGGAACTGGAACCGATGGGTCGGTTCTGAGTCCTGATATAGGGTCCCGATTACTACCGGTTCGGAAGCGGTTCCACCTAGTCTTGAACCAATTTAGGCCGACCCGATATATATAATGTATAATATAGTAAATAAATAAGTTATATATACTACATATATAATATAATATATAGAATATTTAATATATTAAACATAAATATTTATTTTTAATTTAATATAATCGGGTCTGTCGGGTTAGACCCGACTGTCCCGAGAACCAATCGGTTCATTTCTGGGTCCAAAAATTACATACCCTATCGGGTCCAGGTCCTCAACATTTCATGTTGGGTCAATTCCAATTCCAGTTGGTTCCGACCTGTTGCCAGCCCTAATTATATTCCCCTTAGAGTAAGGGTTTCATGTTATATTTGAATAATATAGGCTTTCCAAACCCCAATAGATAAAGATTTCTTTTCCCTTACTTTTGGTTTGAATCAAGCTTGGTCAGGTTTTATTCACTTTATGCTTCATGGCCTACTTTTCTTTTAGCAGCCTTTAGCAATCTTGTGTATAGTTTCATTTGTGATTTGTTCTTCATCTTGAAGATCGATTCAAGTTGCTTGGTGTTCTGTGAAATCTACAAGGTGCGGCTGAGTTTTTTCTATGTCTCCTGGGTTCCGGGTGTGATGCAGTTGATAGGTACGGCTGCATAGAGGTTGATTCACAACACAATATTTTTTGTCTTCATTGATTGTTATTTGAAGTTATTAGATGTTATTTTTGAAGTGTTTTAAGAAGATGGACTCTTTAGAAGTTGAAAACAAGCATATTGCTGAATCTGGACAGGTTCCGGGAGCCTCTGTTAACTCTTTACTGGCTGTGACCATAGTCAAGCTAGATGGAACTAATTATCTGGCATTGTCACAATCAGTAAAAATTCATATTTGCAGTAGAGGCAAATGAGGTTATATCTCTGGGAGCAAGAAGGCTCCCTCGGAAGATGATCCATCCTATGAAAAATGGATGCAAGAAAACTATACTATAATCGGATGGTTAGTGAACTCAATGCAACCTCAAATTAGTCAACACTATTTGTGGATGAGTTCAGCAAAGGAAATATGGGGCAGTGTTGCTGAAACCTATTCCTAGAAATTAAATGTAGCCAGAGCATACAAGCTAAGGAGTGATGTGAAAAATTTAAGACAGGGGGAGAAACCTTTTGCTGTTTATTTCTCAATACTGAAATCTCTATGGCAAGAAATTGACTTGATGGAAACTGTAGCCTAGGAAAGCGCTAATGATGCTGAGACCTACAGGAAACTTGTTTAGAGAAACAGGGTGTTTGAGTTTTTGACAAGGTTGAATCCCGAAATATGACATCACAAAGCAGAATACCTTATCCAAGGATAGTGTTTCATTGTCTCAAGCCTATGCCTTGGTAAGTAGTGAAGAAAGTAGGAGATTAGTCCAAGTTCAAGGGGCTGGCCTAAATGATCACTTTGCTAATATGGGGGTGAAACCTAAGGGAATTATAGGAAATCCAGTTGGCTCGGGGAAGAAAGAAATTATTTGTGAGTACTGTAAGAAACCAAAACACACACAAGACAAGTGTTGGAAATTGCATACGGAACTTCTTCCTCTTCGTTTTCAAAAGAAATATAATAATATGAAGGCAAGGAGTGCCAATATTGCTGTTGGTTTAGATAGTGACAGATGCCTAACTGAAGAGAAGATTGCTAGTGAGCAGTTAGCAGCTATGAAGGCAGAGTATGAGAAGTTTGGAAGGATGATCAGTCACCTAGAGGGTGTGGCCTCTTCTTCCAACCCTCTAGGAAATTCAACCTCTTCTGCATTTGCTCATTCAGGTATACGGGCTTTTGCTAACTATGCAACTATCGCAAGTGATCGTAGGATCCCTTGGATTATTGATTTTGGTGCTTCTGATCATATGACCAGTCTTTCCACTTTGTTTATTTCTTATGATTTGCTTCCTGACCGTGACAAAATCACCCTAGCTGATGGCTCTCTTGCTCCTATCTCTGGCAAGGGAACCATCAAGGCTACAGACTCTTTGGTACTTTCTTCTGCTCTTCATGTACCCAAACTAAATACAAATTTGTTATCTGTAAGTAGCCTAACTAAGTCTTTGAATTGTTATGTAACCTTTTTTCCTTCTTACTGTGTTTTTTAGAATCTGGAGTCTCAGGAAGTGATTGGGAGTGGCCATGAGGCGAATGGAATATATCTGTTGGACACTCCTGGACAGGGCCATGGACAACCTGGGAAAGTTGCATTTGGATCTACATCTTCAGAGTCTGTCAATCATGTCATGTTATGTCATTTTTGTTTGGGTCATCTTTCTTTTATTTCATTAAGTCATTTATTCCCAAAACTATTTATGGGAATTAGTTTGTCAAGTCTTCATTGTGAGTCTTGTGAGTTGTCAAAACGTTATAGAAGCAGTTACCCTTTGAGTAATGAAAGATCTTTTCCATTCCATATTGTGCACTCTGATGTGTGGGGGCCTTACCACTTACCCTCTATGGGTGGCTACAAATATTTTATCCTGTTCATTGATGATTTTTCACGATATACTTGGATATTTTTTGATGAAGTCCCGTGATGAAGTTCTCAGACTTGTAAGGCAATTCCATGAATTTGTTCTAACCCAATTTGATACAAGAATTAAAATTTTCAGATCCGACAATGCAAAAGAATATTTTGAGAAAAACCTAACCTGTTATCTCACTGATTTCGAGGTTATTCACCAAAGCTCCTGTGTTAGGACCCCAGAACAGAATGGAGTTGCTGAGAGAAAAAACCGGCATATTGTTGAAGTTGCAAGAAGTATCTTGTTTGCCTCACATGTCCCTACAAGATTTTGGGGTGATATTGTTTTCACTGCAACCTACCTAATTAATCGTATGCCATCTAGGGTGTTGGGGTTTAAGTCTCCTTTCAGTCTTCTTCATCCGGGCAAGGACCTTTTTCCTATTCCACTCCGTGTCTTTGGCTGCACTTGTTATGTACRTATTCCAAGTATCCAAAGACATAAATTTGAACCAAAAGCCCACAAGTGCATTTTCCTTGGTTATTCCCCCACACAAAAGGGTTATTGTTGTTTTGATCCAAAGACTGGAACTCGGTATTGTCTCAATGGATGTCACTTTTGATGAGCTTTCTTCTTTTTATTATCCTTCTCAGGAGAGGCATTGTCCAAAGGGGGWGAATTTGTCACAGTTGTTTGCTCTCCCCCTTCCTGTCCCAGTTGAGTCTTTTTCTAAGCCTCTTCCTCCTTCAAATGAGTCAAGGGAGGATCAATCATCTCATTCTCATTCTAGTGTTCCTATTCCTCCTCCATTACCTCCTTGTCCTCTTTCTAATCCCAGGCTGTACCAACGGCAGAGAACTAGAAGTGAGCAGATTGTTTCCTCTACATCACATGAGCCTCTTGCACTTCCAGTCACAGAAGAGACAACAAGTACTGATACAACCCCTTTGGAGCCATCATTCCCAGACCTTGATGTCCCTATTGCTATCAGGAAAGGTAAAAGGAAGTGTACTGCACACTGCATTTCCAAACACCTTTCTTATAGTTTGCTCTCTCCTTCATATTTTGGCTATCTTTCTTCTGTTGCTTCTAACCCAATACCCAGGTTTGTGTCAGAAGCTTTTAATATTCTAGAATGGAGGGATGCTATGAGAACAAAAATTGATACCCTGCATAAGAATGACACTTGGGAAGTGGTTGATTTGCTTGAAGGGAAGGAACCAGTAGGTTGTAAGTGGGTTTTTACCAACAAATATCATGTTGATGACACCATTAAAAGGTACAAAGCTAGGCTGGTTGCAAAAGGTTATACACAGACATATGGGATTGRYTATMTRGAGACYTTTGCTCYTGTTGCAAAGATGACTTCTGTGAGAGTTCTGCTATCTCTGGCTGCACACTCAGATTGGCCACTTTACCAGCTAGATGTAAAGAATGCATTTCTGAATGGAGAGTTACATGAGGAGGTTTATATGTTTCTGCCTCCAGGTATGTATGAAACAGATATGGAAGGGAAAGTCTGCAAGCTGAAGAAATCTCTTTATGGACTTAAACAGTCCCCTAGGGCATGGTTTGAAAGGTTTAGGGCTGCCCTTGTTAACTTTGGCCATGTACAAACTTAGTCTGATCATACCCTCTTTGTGAAGAGGAGAGGATCTTTGGCAGTATATCTGATAGTGTATGTTGATGATATAGTTGTGACTGGTAATGATGTATTAGGGATGAATGATCTTAAATCTTTCCTTCATATAGAGTTTGAGATCAAAGATCTGGGGGAATTAAGATGTTTTCTTGGCATAGAAGTTGCTCGATCTAAGGATGGGATTCTTATCTCTCAACGAAAGTATGTACTTGACTTGCTCATTGAAACAGGGAAGATGGGTGCTAAACCAGTTGCTACTCCTATTGATATGAGTCATAAACTCTCTGCCTCAGATGGAATATTGTTGAAAGATAAGGGGAGTATTCTAGGCTACTTGGGAAACTGTTCTATCTGTGCATGACTCGGCCAGACATTGCATATGCTGTCAGTTGCATTAATCAGTTCATGCATGCTCCCAGGGATACTCACATGGCAGCAGCAGAACGAATTCTATGCTATTTGAAGGGTTCTCCTAGAAAGAGAATTCTATTTGCTAAGCATGGTCATATGAAGCTCGAAGCCTACACAGATGCTGATTGGGCTGGAAATGTCGATGACAGAAGATCTATGTCCGGGTATTGTAGCTTTGGTGGCAGGTAATATTGTTCTTGGAGAAGCAAGAAACAATCAGTTGTGGCCAGATCTTCAGTCGAAGCTGAATACAGAACCATGGCTCATGGAGTTTCTGAGTTGTTGTGGCTTCGATCCTTGATGGAAGAACTGGGTATGGAGCATGATAAGCCATTGATGTTATACTGTGATAATCAGGCTGCCACAATATTGCTCACAATTCAGTGCAACATGACAAAACCAAACATATTGAAGTTGATAGACATTTCATTTGAGAAAGAGTGGCTTCTGGAGAAGTTTGTCTACCTTTCATCACTTCTGAAAGACAGCTAGCTGATTTCCTTACCAAGGGCATCCCCAAGGCTAAACTTCAGCATGATATAGGCAAGCTTGGCATGATTGACATCTATGCTCAACTTCAGGGGGAGTATAGAGAAGATGGGCCCAATGGCCATAGACTGTTGGTCTTATTTTGTTTCTTTATGTTCTTTGCTGTAATGGGCCTCAACTTAGGGCCTCTGTAAATTACTAAAATTAAGTTAATGAAATAGGAATAGGGGTGTAAGAGGAGATTATGTTCGAAAATCTCTCTCTGAACCCTTATTGCCGCCATCTTCTTCTTCCTCTCCTCTCTTCTTGAAACCTGATTTCTGCTATTCTTAATCAATTTTCTGCAACATTTTGAACAGTCCTTTCATTTCAAAAGGCTGTTTTTCTTCTCTTGCATTTGTGCAGATGCTCGTAGTTCATTAATGATCTTGGCATTAGCTTTGGAAGATTTCAACCCTTCTAATGTGTTTATTTACATTGTAAAGCCTTTGGTTGTTGCTGTTTATTCTCCTACTCTTTTGTATATACATGCATTAAAAGCTTATAGGTCCTTGCATTTGGGATAGTATAACATATAAAATCCTGGGTTTTGGTAACATCTTTTTAAATCCTCCTGCATCTATGTTACATCATTGTGCAATAAAAAATAAAAGAGAAAAACAGAACTGTTTTTAATATCAGCAACAAAAAACAGAACTGTTTTTGAGCCACGCTCAAATTTAAGTTAACATTGTTCTGTAAATAGCATATTTAAGTTTGCAGTCTTCTGGAAGTAGCATATGTAATGTTGTATGTCCAGAAGATTGCTATGTTTTTCCTTTTACTCCTCTATCATCTTTCTAATTAATTTATTGCTATTTCCATGTTGTATTTTGTCCTAACAGAAAAGGAACTTAGCATCTCTAATCGCATTTATTTTTTTGTGCAGCTATCGCATTAGACGTAGACTTCTATTAACTGGTACACCAATACAGAATAGTCTGCAGGAGCTGTGGGCCCTGCTTAATTTCCTCCTACCAAGCATTTTTAATTCTGTGGAGAATTTCGAAGAGTGGTTTAATGCACCCTTTGCAGATCGATGTGATGTTTCTCTTACAGATGAAGAAGAGTTATTGATTATTCGCCGATTGCATCAGGTGAGTTTTTGTAGCTACCCAAATTCTGTTTTGTGTAACCCTTTTCAGTTCTCATTTCTCACATGTTATGGGATCTCCAGGTTATAAGACCATTCATACTGAGGAGGAAGAAAGATGAAGTGGAAAAGTTTCTTCCTGGGAAAATACAGGTCATACTGAAATGTGATCTGTCAGCGTGGCAGAAAGTATATTATCAACAGGTCACTAATGTGGGCAGAGTTGGTCTTGATACTGGTGAGTTTATTTTTCTTCCTGGTTTCAGCCATGAATAATTTTTCCCAATTTTAAGTGTGGATGATTGTTTGTGTCAACAAGGAAGTTCTTATATGCATCTTATTAGCTAACTAACCCCTATCCCCTAGGCAAAAGAATAGAAAAATAGAGAAAGAATCTCTGGTTCTGGTTTCATCTGTTCTCATTTTTTTTTTATGAATGAATATAATTTATTAAAACAGCAATATGAGGCAATACAGTAGACCCAAGAGGAGGCACGAGTTGTTACCTCTTCTAACAAATATTACATCAAACTAAAGCAGAATTGACCAAAAT
The DNA here is from genome assembly GCF_000365185.1 of Nelumbo nucifera. Next base: position 5,742,106 of record NW_010729077.1, on the reverse strand, counting down.
TAACCAGAACTAAAATTACAAAGCAGCCCAAAATAAATGTTCCCTTGAGGCCCCTTGCTTAGCTAMCCCATCCGCTAAGGCATTTGCTGATCTTCCCACCCAATGAAAGGTAACAKCCATGTCTTTTGTGATCCAGTTGACTTTCCTTAGCATATCTCTATGTCGCCACGTAGCTGAAGCTGGTTCTGTCAGCCATCCCACAACAATCTCAGAGTCCCCTTCAACTACCAAGTGCTGGACTCCTAACTGTTCTGCAATCTGGATACCTTGTACTGCCTCTAATAACTCAGCTCTATTGGAGTCTCCTATTCCCATGGGGCCTGAAAACAATGCTAATATTTTGCTTTCATTATCTCTCAGCACCCCTCCTATCCCGGAAGGGCCTGGGTTTCCTTGGCTGCTTCTATCAAAATTCAGCTTTACCCATCCTTCAGGTGGAGGCATCCACACAACAGAATTCCTGTCCTTCCTTGTATGGCTGTTAGCCACCGCTAACCAGTTTCTCCAAAAATCATCAAAGGAGAACGTATAAAATAGGCCCATAGTTCTCAACCAATGAATGGCCCTAGTTAATATACAGTCCTCAACAACTTGAGTGCTTCTTTCCTCCTCCTTAAATACCCTTGCATTCCTTTCTTCCCATATTGTCCACAAGGCGGCTGCTCTAATACATCTCCACATTATTTTTCCTTGTCTCGTAGGCCACACAAAAAATGAAGGATCGAATAGCTGACTTAAATCTGTGGACAGATTCCACCTGCACCCAAACAAAGAGAAAATCCAACTCCAAATAGCACTAGAAAAGGAACAAGATACAAGTAAGTGAGAGCAGTCCTCACCACTAGCCCTGCAAAGTACACACCAGTTAGGGGACAAACACAAAGAAGGTCTTTTCCTCTACAAACAGTCCAGGGTATTAATCTTTCTATAAAACACCTCCTAACAGTAAATAATAACTTTAGGTGGAACCGGTCTAGACCACAAAAAATTCCTCACTTTTTGCCTGTCACCCTCTTCACAAAAAATTATGATATCATCAGCAAACTGTAGGTGGGTTACCCTAATGTTATTCCTTCATATCTTCCAGCCACTCACTTCCTCTTCCCTATCTGCCTTAGAGATTAATCTGCTGAAAACATCTGCAACTAAGGTGAAAAGAAATGGGGAAAGAGGGTCACCTTGTCTAAGGCCTCTACAGGTAGGGAAAAAATCTTTGACCACCCCATTCACCAAGACTGAGTAATGACAGGAGCTAATACAACCCTTTGCCCAGTTGCACCATCTATCTCCAAAACCACAACACCCAAGGACCTCTAATAAAAAGCTCCAATCCACAAAATCATAAGCCTTCTCCAAGTCTAACTTACATACAAAACCTTGATTCCCCGACTTTCTCATGTCCTCCACACACTCATTTTCTATTAGGATCTGATCTGTTATTTGCCTTCCCTGCACAAAAGTACCTTGTGCTTGACTATTGATGGAGGGTAGTACTACTCGAATTCTTAAGGACAACACTTTGGCCAGAATTTTATAGGTGCTTGTAACCAGACTAATCGGCTTGTACTCCTTACGGTCCTTCACATCTATCTTTTTTGGGATTAGGGCTAAGAAGGTGGCATGAGCTCCAGGGCTTACCCTTTTCGTATCTACAAACTCCTGAAACACCTCGATAAAATCTTCTTTTACCACATCCCAACAGTCCTGATAAAAAGCCATTGTGAAGCCATCTGGGCCAGGTGCTTTGGATCTATCCATTGAAAATATCGCCTGTCGGATCTCTTCTTCACTGAAATCCCTCTCTAACCAAAACACTTGTTCTTCAGATAACCTAGTCCACTCCAAATTCTCCAATGTTGGCCTATTAATCAAAGGTTTTCTATAGATTGATTTGAAGTGATCCACAAACAGTCTTGCTATCTCATCTTGATTTGTGACTTCCTCCCCATTTACCTCTAACTTAGCCACAAAATTTTTCCTTCTCCTCCCATTAGCCAACGCATGGAAAAATTTTGTATTTCCATCCCCTACCTTAATCCATCTATGTCTTAACTTTTGCCTCTAGGAAATTTCCTCTCTCAGAAGAACCTCTTCCAAATCCTTCTTTAAGTTTCTTCCAAAGTGTTCCCTGTTCCAATCCTTGATCTTGGATCTCAACCTTTTTAGCTTCTTGTGGAATCTCACTCCCTTCCACTTCACCCCTCTTACCTCTTCCCTCCACCAATCCCCAATTAGATGCACAAAATTCGGGTGAGTCAACCACATATTCTCAAATCTGAATGGTCGTGGACCAAAGGCTAGTGTTTCAGGACTTAACTGGATAGGGTAGTGATCAGAAGTGACTCTGGGTAAGGCTCTAGCCATCAGGTTCCTCCAATGGTTCTCCCACTCTTCATTTTTTTTTTCATGATGTCTATGATTCAAGATAAGGATTTAATCAAATTCACAATGTCTGTGAGGTTACTATAGGAGATCTATTGACAAACATCGTGAGTGCACTTTATGAATCCATCTTCTTTCTTTCTTGACCGATATCTATAAAACAGGACAAGACTTCAGACTGACAATGCATATGAGATTACCAGTTACCTTAGGAGATTCATGAATGCACACTATAGCACTCAATTATCAACATCTTAGACTATGGATCTTCTTTCTTCTTTTTTGACCAATAATAGAAATACATATTATATATATATAGACACCTCATGAGCTTTTGCAAAATGGAATCTTGTAGATAATAAATGTTTTTTAATATGTTTTTTCAATTAATCAATATAAGCCTAGGGCCATGCTTGGACAAGCAACCTAGGCCCAAGCCTTGAACAAGCTGCCTAGGCTCAAGCCCAGGTCGAGCTTGGGTTGGTTGGCCCCAAGCTTGACTTGGAAATTTGTGAGCCTAATGTAAGCTCAAGTTGGGCACTTGGGCTAAAGTATTGAGCCAAAGCTTGGCTAAAATTTTATGGGCCTAATGCAGGGCCAAGCCCAAACCAAGTTTAAACGTAAAACTTAGGACCAAGCCTAGAATTTTTGGGCCAAGCCTGGCCTTTTCATCTACCTCTATTTAACGTCTCAATCAAATTCCATGAAACGAAAGAAAACTAATATTTTAAAACATTCTATCTCCCCTCACTCTCTTTCTCTCTCCAAGAATTCAACCACTCCTTCCATTGGGTCGGGCTTGGGCTAGGCCTAAAGTATTGGGCCCAAGCTTGACTTAGAAATTTGCAGGCTTGGGCTAGGCCTAAAAATAAAACCTATCCCAACTAAGGTCACAATCGAATCGAGCTCTAATCGAATAGTTTGGGCTCGAATTCGATTAGGTTTGATTCGAGTTCGAACCTTAGGGTAAAGCTTGATTAATTATTCGAGCTCGGGCTCGACCAATAAAACGTTTGGCTCGAAAGCTCGTAAGCTTGGCTCGATTAACACATACACATTGGCTCGGGCCCGTGCCTTTGTTTTAAAAAATAAATAAATTTTTAGAGTTTTATCTTTTTTGGCTTATATTTGAATAAAATAAAATAAAATAAAAATCCATGATTTCAATTGATGGTTAGATTTTTTGTGATCAGGAAGGATAAAATGGAGTAAATGTGTGGCCAATTGACGTTTCAAAGATTGAGAGAGAGAAAGAAAGAGAAGTGATATGATTTCAATTGTAATATTTGCAAGGCAAAATTCATGTTCCATCAATTTTCGTTGAATGTATTATAGAGTATGCCTTACTATAACTTTGAAAAAAAATTTAGATATTTCAATTAGGTAAATGAAGCAAATTAATTTAGTGTAATTAATTTAGTTAATTTAATTTAATTGATTAAATATGGTAAATTAATTAATTACTAATTTAATTAAACTAATTAAATACTTAAATTACATTAATTACTCGAATTTTAAAACAAATAATTTTACAATTACAATTAATGACTTTAAAGTAATTAATAAAGTCTTGAAAATTACATTTAAGCAAAATTAAGTAACTTAACATATGATATGCACTAAGACATTTTATCAAGTGTATATTGTTGGAGGGGTTGGGGGGAGTGAGGGAGAGAGGGTGGGGAGGGATGGGAGGGGGAGAGAGGGGGGAAAGTCAGGGATTTAGCAACTTTTCAAGGAAAATGTTCCCTAGCTCAAAATAGGCTATAATAGGGATATTGGCATTTTTGTTTTATTATTTTTTTATTTTGGATCAACTATTTTTAATTATTTGTAGGATACTTCCATGGTGGCTCCATATATCCATAAAGTAATTAGGTAATTTGTTTTTTAAAATGGTTTTGATCTCCAACAACATTAGATTATATAGATATTATTTTTGGCATCAATTTATTTTTTATATTTTCTTTAAAATTCTTATATGATGTGAGCTTCAAAATTTACAATTAAGAAAAAACTTTACTTTTTTTCACTTGTTCTGATAAAATATTTATTCAGGGGCCTGACGCTAGTTCAAAATGAAAAAGAATGCACACAACCCTGAGTTACACATTAAAAAAGAATTGAAAGCAAGATGAGCTAAATGTAGGGCTCTCTGTACAAACAATATACACCCTCTCTAACAAGACTAGCAGTGGAATTGGCTGATCTTGGAATCCAATGGAAGAGTTTAGTGTGGAAGGAAAGGTAATATTTATATTCTAACAAGTTTGCCTTGATGTGCACCCCTGGATGACCCCTCATTCATCCAATGGTTATTGTAATTTGTTAATCTCTGCTGATAATGATCCATTGAAAATTAACTGTTGAATCATGCCTTGAAGATGTTAGTAACCAAATGCACATGTAGTTGATGCATGTTGGAATGGTAGTATCAGATTGTGCTTCAAGTGTCTGTGTTAATATAGTATGGGTTGCCAATTCTCAATAACTTCTTTTCAACAGTAAAGCTCAAGAGATATCTAGGTCACACAATGGTCCACAAGGTACTGCAGGGGCAGCATACTGTGGAGTTCGGCAACAGATCTTAAATCTTATCGAAGTTCTAATAAGTTTGCACCTACACTTTGGATGTTTTTGGATCGCCCAGTGGAAGTGTAAATGGAATTTGACTCGAGGAATCCTCTTCCACTGATACCAAAGCCCATAGAATATGAATCCATTGATAATGTATTTCTGTTGTTTGGATGCTAGTCCTTGGATTCCACTTCTACTGTTTGGATGCAGCGATGTATAAGCAGAGCACAGTTACACTGAGGGATCTACTGCAAACGGTTTCTAGATTGAAACAACTTGACATGCACACAAACAAACACAGACTGTAGAACAATGGCATTTTGCAATTCACTGATCATCCAAACCCAGTTATCTTGCATAAATCTTCACTTGACTCCCTGTTCTTAACTTGTTCTTGCCATTTCCACCATCAGAGCTTCTCTCTACCAATGTCCTTTAAATTTCAGGCAGTCAGTAGCTGAAACTGTTGCAATTTCCGTATCTCTTGCATCTTTATCATCTTCAAAGAACTTCCAAACCCTAAATAAGTTCTTTCTGAATAGGAGAGAGATGGTTGCTTCAAGATGAATGAAGGTTTTTTGTTAGATTTCTTTGCTGGGAGGGAAAAGAAAATGGCTACCCCCTGCCCTCCACGCACACACAACAGGATTCACGTTTCAGCAAAAATAAGTTCAGTGCACCTTACTAAAAATGTGCAGCAGAAACTAGTTTCCTCTTTTGCCCTTTAAATGAAACCAATTCGCATAAGCAAACTTTAAGATTTACTTTCTCTCTTCCATTTCATTCCCACCCAAATATAGATTTTGGCCACCCTACTTATGTCTTTTCACTAGATGGTTGGCATTTTTCTTTTCCTTTTTCTTTCTTGATCATTGAGATCCTCCTTCTCTGGTTCTGGAAAATTATTTGAGGTCAAAATGAGGTTAGAATTAAATTTGGAGCATCTTCATCATGTAGTATTCTCATTGTTGTTCATCATCTTCATCATGTTGATTGAGGAAATCAGTTGAGATTAGGGAAGGGTGGTTTAAAGGTTTCTTCTGGGTTCATTGTTTTTTTGGGGTCTTGAGGAGAGTGGATTTTGGTAGTAAGTGGTTGGATCTAAATGGATAAGGGAAGGGGAAGTTCTTGTTTGTGCTTCAAGGGTCCTGGAGGGTTTTTGGCTTATTGGTTTTTTCTTATCCTCTTTGTGGGTGATTTCTTATCACCTTTCTTGTACTTTCTCTTTCTTCTGTTTTTCAATAAAATTTCCTTTTTATTTATTACCAAAAAAACTTTGTTCTTAATGTGATTATTCTTATTTTCCTTGAAGTATCTTATGTCAAATTTAAGCTATCTAATTTTTTATTATATTCATCTTTCTCCCTTTAATCGGATTTAACTTGCTGAAGGGAGGAAAATCAAACATATTACTAATAAGACAATATGCAGGATCTGGGAAGTCAAAGAGTTTACAGAATCTGTCAATGCAACTAAGGAAGTGCTGTAATCATCCATACCTTTTTGTTGGAGAATACAATATGTGGCGTAAGGAAGAGATTGTGAGAGCATCAGGAAAATTCGAACTGCTTGATCGCCTACTTCCAAAACTCCAAAAAGCAGGGCACAGAGTTCTGCTTTTCTCACAGATGACACGCCTCATAGACATTCTTGAAATTTATCTGCAACTGCATGATTTTAAGTATCTTAGACTTGATGGCTCAACAAAGACAGAAGAAAGAGGGGCACTACTAAAGCAGTTCAATGCACCAGATTCTCCAATTTTCATGTTTCTTCTAAGCACACGTGCTGGAGGCCTTGGTCTGAACTTACAAACTGCAGACACTGTCATTATCTTTGATAGTGATTGGAATCCCCAAATGGATCAACAGGCAGAGGATCGAGCACATCGCATAGGGCAAAAGAAGGAAGTTAGGGTTTTTGTGCTCATTAGTGTTGGTTCAATTGAAGAGGTTATATTGGAACGCGCAAAACAGAAAATGGGCATTGATGCCAAGGTCATCCAGGCTGGATTATTTAATACAACTTCCACAGGTATGACTCTTGATCCTTCAGCAGTGACTCCATAATAGTTATAGTGTAAAAATGTGGATGTATCTATACGTTGAGATTGAAGAAATTTAACTTGACAGCTTTCAACATTATACTGCTTGAAAATTGGATATGGTTATCAACTTTTATTTATAAAACTTGGCCATGTAAACCTAGTTGATCTTTGTTTGTGCAGCTCAGGACAGAAGAGAGATGTTGCAGGAGATCATGCGGAGAGGTACCGACTCATTAGGGACAGATGTGCCTAGTGAGAGAGAGATAAATCGTCTTGCAGCTAGAACGGAAGAAGAATTTTGGTTGTTTGAGAAGATGGATGAGGAAAGACGACAAAAGGAGAACTACAGATCAAGATTGATGGAGGAACATGAGGTACCTGATTGGGCATATTCTGTCCCTGATAATGCAGATAAGACCAAAGATACTGAACCCAACAGTGGTAGCATTACAGGGAAACGACGTAGAAAAGAGGTGGTTTATGCTGATACACTGAGTGACGTACAGTGGATGAAAGCTGTTGAAAATGGAGAAGACTTGTCCAAGCTCATGACCAGCAGGAGAGAGCATCTTCCTCCTGATGCCAATGAGTCAACCAGTGATCATGTCGGGGTAGAGCAAAAGTTATCAGAGCCAAGAAATGGTGAGTCTATGACCAGTGAGGGAGCAAGCGAAAATTTCATGAGCCGGACCCCGAAGAGGCTCAAATCTGGACCTGTACAGTGTAACAAACCTGAATATGAAGGCATTGGGGACTATGGTTGGAGTGGGGACATCTTTACATGGAAGACCCACAAGAGGAAGAGATCAAGCCATGGTGTTCCAGGTTCCTCATCATCTGATGCAAAAGGACAGAATTCTAATGGCAGAGGAAATGGATGGGTTTGATTGACACTAATCAAAGCTAACACCAAATCACGAAGGGATTTATATGTACTGTAGCTGAGCCTTGTCATTGTAACCTTGGTTTCTGGAATTCTTCTTCAGGGTAGTGATTTTCACACCATTCCTCGTACTCCAGTTGAAAGAGCTTATTTCTGACTGCTGGTGGCTCGTGCCCCTATTCCAATTCATTTATGGTAATTTTTAGTAGTAACATCTCATGATGCAAATAATAGATCTTTTTTCTTTCAAAAAATAGTTACATGATTTACCAAAAGCAGGAAAGATTCAGGGGCTATCTATCATTTTCCTGTTTGAATATGAAGATTTCCATTTTAGATTGAGTGATTGCTTTCGGAGAAGTTTTGGGATATGAATGTGATAAAATCATCGTAAATGGATAAGAGCATATTCGGAATAGATGTGCCAAATTAGAGAATTGAGGCTGAACTTGCTCCAAAACAAGCGAGGCCGGTGTTTCACGTCTGTAGCTTGGCTGCTGGAGGGTGAGAAGGTATCCCCTATGTGATCTATTGTTCTTGATGGTATATCTGAGTCGGGTGATATCTTCCAAAGGACATGGTTGTCCCTTCATAAATATTAAACAGTTAATCAATAAAAGGTCAAAATGAAATGTACACTGACTGAGATCGGGTGTAGTGTGTACCATGATTCAAAGTATGGGAAATGTCAAGTGTATTGGAAAGACAATTTTAAGAGATTCATTAGGATATGTCTTAGATATGCATGTGTATTGAAGAAAAATTAAGATATGCATGAAACATTATAAATACTTTAATAAATTATAAAAATATATCAATAACACTAGATACAAGGCCTAAATAAAGTATATATACATTAAATTAATATATTTTAATGGGTTTATGAAAAATATATCATAGTCAATTATAATTTTTGTGGGTTTTATGAAAAATACATCATAGTTAATTATATTTTTTGTTAAAAGACCTTATACTTGACTATAATTTATAAATTATAATTCTTAAGTTCTAAGAGATGGGAAAACCCCAACTATCCTATCCAACCATAAAGCACACATTGGCATAACTTCAAAGTGAAAATATAATTAATAATTATTTTTATTTAAATAATTATTATCTATTTTTAATTCCAAATATTACAAAAAAAATCAAATTTAAATAAAGATTGTACAATATATTCAAAAAATTATTAAAGAAGAAATTTCAATTGCATTGTGGATATGAAAAATTATCCAATGATCTACAATATATTTAATTCTTATGATTAGATCATAAAAGTACAATTAATTTTTTTGTTCTAAAAAATATAAAGAAATAAAAAATAATAATTATTGAAGAAGAAACTTTAATTGCTCTATGGATATGATAGATCATTCATAGATCTACAACATACATAATCTTTATGAGCATATAGTCTTTAGAGGTAGATAAAAAAATACATTTTTCAATTTTTTTTTGTTATTTTATATTTTTCCCAAATTTCTTCATAAAATTTTCATACATATGCAAATCAACATAGTTTAAACATTTTCAAGCATTCAAGAAAAAACAAGAAATCACTAAGATATTATGAGAAAATTTGAAAAAAGCTTACCTATTTTTGCAATATTTTTTCAAAACTCGAAAAATCTTCAAAAACTTTGATGATTCATGCTTATTTCTTATATTTTTTATAAATATATAACACTCTAAAAATGAAGTTTGGAATTTTAGAGTCATTTGGAGGTGAAAGAAGACTTATTTTGAGGGAAAGAAGCTTTTATCCCCTTCAGTTTTTTCATTTGTTACCTATATCATATCGACCTATACATTCATTACACCACTAATACGCCCAACGCATGGCCGATATGGGTGCAATACAATGAGGAAAAATGATACCACTTATTTCTCATCGTATCTCACTCAATCCTTCAAAGATATGATGCAATAGGCCCTGTATCAAGTGTATCATGTCAAAATTTTAAACCGTGTTGTGTACAACATTATATCCAAGTCATTACGGTAGATTTCCGATATATGTTGATGGTTTGCTACAAGGAGGTTTATTGTTGGTCATTTTCATCAGTGCTCTCATGAGGTTTACTTGGAAACATTGTTTTCCACTTGTTCATAGGGTTGTAAACAAATCAAATTTGAATCAAATCAGTCAATATCTGAATTTGAATCCGATTAGAAAATTTGATATCTGAATTTGATTTGATATACAACGGATATTGAAAATTAATATTCGAATCCGATTAAATATTCAAATATTCGACTCGATTCAAATTTAAATTCGAATTCGACCATTTAATTATTTTAGGTCATTAATAAATATTTTATTTATATAAAATATATAAATATATAAATTATTCATATAATTTATATAAGAATTAAATAATTGGTCGAATTCATATATTTATCGAATCAAATCAGGTCATATCTAATTCGATTGATTAGATATTTCGATTCGATTATATCGAATCTTGAATTAGAAATCAGATTTATATGATTTTGGTAGGTTGAGTTGGAGAAAGGAATGTTGTCATTGTATCTACTTAGATCTTGTTTGTCGTAGTCTAGTCCAGTCCTTTTTTATCATTGTTACTAAGGTTGCATTTATTTCTAGGGCAAAAACAAATATATACCATTCAAAAACTTCTCTTGACAGCTTCATGAATACAAACTAGTTTAATTCTGTGTTCCAACCAAAAGGTTTTTTGTTGCACAGATTCCAAGACTGAAATCCACCTTTTTTTACATTTAATTAACTATGAGTGCAAAGTTTATATCTAAGACTGTGTTTGGTTGCAATGTAAATAAATTTGCACTGATGCAAAACTATGATAGTCAAATGATTTGAGAAAATTCTGATATATTTTTGTTTTAAATTTTAGTTTGTTTTGTTTGATTGCAGTATAAATGAAGTAAATCAAGATCTGAACCAAAATAAAGTAAAACCAAAAACAAAATTAAACAAGAATTTACATTTTTTTCATTGTACTCCCATGCATTTGTACTAGTGCAAATAAAATTGCACTGCAACCAAACACAGCCAAAGGCTCAGTTTGAAAGGAGTACAAATACAAATATGTAGAGTGCAAAACCTTAAATTTTGTATGTATTTACACCCTATATATTTGTATTTGTACTCTTTCCGAACTGAGCTTAAAAAATTGATACAAACTTTGTATCAATTGTGAATACAAACATGTCTTAGAAATTGTGATAGTTGTCATTATCAGTACATGGATATATGCTTACCAAATGCTTGCAAAACTGACCCAGAATACATTTATGTATTGAACTAGCATTTGCATCACAAATACAAATATGTAGAGGGAAGGGAAACAGTCATTTGAGGGGAGGGGTGTTGGACCAATTACCTGGGTTTCAGATGCCATAGTATTCCTCTGAAAGATGAAATTCTAATGATAACCAACTATTTCGTTTTCTAAAAACTTCAATGTTGTAAAATTGAGTAGCTGGATGAAGAGAATAGCTTTGCACATTTAAAATCTTTGGGGTGAGACCGTGAGAGCACTTAGATATTTGTAGTAAGGGCTCAGTTTGGAAGAAGTATAAATACAAATATGTAAAGTGCAAAACTATGTATTTTTATATTATTTTGTATGTATTTGTATTGTACATATTTGTATTTATATTCCTTCTAAACTGAGCTAAGACAAATTTACTTGAACTAGTACCATATTCGATAGGTTGCAAAACAACCCACTGACCAGTTAAGACTACACCTATTTCATTTTGGTAACAGTTTCTGTTTTAAATTTAAAATTTACTTTTCTATTAGAATAATATTAGTGTCAAAAAAATTTATATCTTTAATTATTCTATACTTTTTAACATTTTCCAAGTGTGTCCTAATAGTTCACACTTCACATAAATGTGTTTCTTATATGTATATACTTCATTTATAAACATCTAAGACTTGAATTTAGTGTTATTGAATCATTAGGATTTATTGAAGTTTCACTAGCAAAGTGCATACCCATGTGTATCCTAATTTTTCGACTGTAGGCATGGGTGTTCAAAGGTATCATACATCTTTTAAGTTTGACTTTCCTATATTATGTCTTTTGATACTTTGAACTTTGATTTTAACACTAAGGCTCAGTTTGGAAGGAGTACAAATACAAATTTGTAGAGTGCAAAACCTTGTATTTTATATTATTTTGTATGTATTTGCACAATACATATTTGTATTTATACTCCTTCCAAACTGAGCCTAAAGTACTAAAAATGAAGTCTTTATTGTTATTATTGTTACTTTTAATTTAACTCAAAGTGCATAAAATCATCACATGACCAATGTATTTTCACAGATTTGAGAAAGTGGTAAAAACTGAGGCCCTGTTTGGCTCGTGGGAATGGAATTGGAATCGGAATGGGCTATTCCAATTCCAACTGTTTGGTTGGATGGAATCAAAATCCCATTCCCACTCCTGTTAATGGCATTCCCCCATTTGAGGGAATGGCCATTTCCTGACCCTCCCTTACCCTTAGAAATGAAATCCCATCATGCTGATTCCAATTCCCATTCCCATTCTTATCTGAACCAAACAGATTATGAGAATAGACCATTCCGATTCTGATTCCAAAGAATTTTGATTCTAATTCCAACAATTAACCAAACGGACCCTGAATTTATTAGAAAATACAATTCACCATAACCCCAGCGATAAGATTAGTAATATTTAATTCAAAATTAAGTTGCATTGCAATTAGAACAAATTTTAAAATATATCTGTTATTTGCTAAATAGTGTGAAAATGAAAATCTTTTGGTAATCGAAACTCTATTGCCCTTGTCATTTTGAGGCCATCAAGCCACAAAAGACTTGGATTTGTGAGGAAATTTGAATCTAGCACAACTCACACATACCAGCATATCTCAAAACATATCAACCATCTAAGCAAAAAGCAGAACAAAATCCATTCCAATTCACTAAAGTAACATCAGAAATAAAAATAAATAATTAAATCAGTGTTCTTGGAATGGGGAGAAAAAAAAAACATGACCCATTACTGACTCGAGTGGTTGAGTTACAGAATCAGTAACTGTATTAGTAGGATACAATGAGCTGATCAATTCCAAATATCACAAGAAAAATCCTTTAAACCTCTTCAACAAGTTAAAAGTTGATATCAGAATCCATCATAGTCTGCTATTCCTCATTGCTGACTTCAAGACGTTTAAGTTTAGATTCCAATTCATCCCCATTTTCATCACCCTTCTCTTCCTCTTCATCACTTTCTCCCCCTTCCTCGTCATTCTCATCAAAGGGCCCTAGCACATCAGGTGATTTCTTGAATATTTCCTTTTCCTCGTTGCTGACTTCAAGATGTTTAAGTTTCGATTCCAATTCATCCCCATTTTCATCACCCATCTCTTCCTCTTCACCACCTTCTCCCCCTTCCTCATCATTCTCATCAAAGGGCCCTAGCACATCAGGTGATTTCTTGAATATTTCCTTTACCTCATCAATACCTTCATCAGAAATGCAATTCCCATTGATAGTCAGCAACTTAAACTCAGGCTTATTTACTACAGCTTGTGCCAAGGACCTCGCCCCAGCCCTTCTTACTGAATTAGTGCTGAAATCAACTTCTTCTAATAGGCCATGGCCTTCTTCCAGTGCTTTTCCGATCAGAATAGCACCCTTGTCCTTCAGTTCATTCTCAGCCAAGTTAAGCTTAGCAAGGAACTGTTTAGCTGCTATACAGGCAGCTAAGGCCGGAGCAGCTTCAATGGTGATGTCATTCCCAGCCAGCTCCAATACTTCAAGTAATGGAGCAGATTCCTTCAGAGAATTAGCAAGAGCTATTGCCCCTTCATTTTCTAAGTTGAGATAGCTGAGGTAAGCCTCAGTTAGAGATGTATGTCCTGAAAGAGCTTTACTCAAGCCAAATCCAGCATCAACACCAAACATATTGTCATGCAGATCCAGTTTTTTCAAATGAGTACATGTACCTAGTGCCTCAGCCAGGACAATACCTCCTTCAGAACCTACTCTTGTAGAGGAGCATCTGAAATCCTCCAATGCAGGAGAATGCATAATGACCTTAGAAATAGCAAATGCACCCTCGTCTCCTGTCATATTATTATGAAAATGAAGGACTTTAAGCTTCTCTGTGGAAGGAATCGATTCACTTACTGCTTGAGCAGCTTCCTTGGAAATGCCATTGTTCATTAAATAGAGCTCCTCCAAGTTATTCTGGGATTTCAACAGCATTTCAAATGCCCTGACACCCTTCTCACCCATTGCATTGTTTGAGAGGTTTAGGGACTTCAAAACACAACCTTCCAAGGCTGACGAGAATATATTCATTACTTCAAGGGCTTCCATTTCTGGCCGTCCAGCAACAAAATCTGAAAGGTCTACATCCGTCAATTGGTTCTTGAGCGACACTAAGATGGGTTCTGCAACGTGGGCTGCACCAATCCCAAAGCTCCTGTTACTGAAGCATATCTTAGTGTATGCATTCCCTGGCTCCATTAATGGTTTTAAAAGGTCCTTTGCCTCCTCTTCCTCAATAAAGGCCCGACGACCTCCAGATATATCAAATAATGTTGCATGAGGTGCAGTATCTTGGTCAGATATCAGACTGCCTTCATCCTCCTTGATTTGTGGGCCTCTTTTAAGAACTTCCAGCATGAGCTTACTAGATTCCTTGGCATAAAGTTGCACTGCAGAACTGCCATTATCATCTGACTCCTCATGGTGCTGATTTGCAGCAGCAAAGGCTGATTCTTCAATTTGTTTAGCATTCTCCTCAGCCTCTTCTTTGGTTAGAAGGCCATGCTTCCTAGAAAATATGGATGGAGTTGAAAGATTCTTGGACATTCGCTCCACAATAACCTGCCGTGTGTTTTCGCTAGGGGGCCACAGTGAAATCGAGCAATCTTCAAAAGACGGCATCCTAGAAAATGTGTTTGCTGCAAATATGTGTTGGAACGATAACATTAACTTCTAAGAAAAACTTAACTAAAAAATTAGGACATCCAGTTCTCAAATGAAAAAATAAATAAAACACCAAAAGGCTTGGATGAGTAAGCTAGTGCACCTCAGTAGCATTTTAATAGTTCAATGAGGTGAGTGGCTAACATTCAGTTCTAGCAACCACAAGCAATCCACTGACTAATCAACAAATTCCACGGTTCCTTGAACCCAAATCACAAGCAACACTTGGCCAATGGCACTCATCAAATCAAAATAATGTATTTGGTGGTACCAATGAATTTCTATGGTGCATATGAAAAAGAGATTCAAAGTCGTAGGACTCTAACATCCACTACTGGCTTATCTTATGCAAGCAGCACACTTTTTTCTTTGTATAGAGGAAAATGGGGAAGATACAAGGAGAAAATTGAGGCGTTACCAATAAAAAAAGAATATGAAGTTTATACAATGCACACATTGCATATGTGTTTGGTTTTCTTTATTTTAATTCAATAGCAATAGTTACTGATAAAAAATACAAAAAAAAAAGCATCTGGCAGGAAATTGGAGAACTAACTCTACCTAAAAGAAAACAAGAAATGAATGTTATTTAAGGGACCATTTGACAACAACTAAAGTTGCTCAACTTAAAGACTTGTTGCTTTATTTTTTAGTTGCTAAAATATTTAAATAATAAAATTTTCAAGGGTATAGTGATCTACCCAACTTCAGTTTTAGCCATTAAGGAACCTACAACCACCTTAACAACTTATTCACTAAAAGACAAAGCAATAAGCTTTTCAGTTCAGAATCTTTAGTTGTTATCAAATGGCCTCTAAATAGTGCACTAATTGAATGATGACTCAGTCCCAATCTGCAGCTGCTACTGCTACTGCTACTGCTACTGCTACTGCTACTACTTTAATATGAAATGTATACTTTTCTTATGAAAACCATGAATAATTATTAAAGAAATATGGTTATGGTACCTAGGGAACTACCCTATGATCTATTTTTTAACATAAAAAAAAATTCATCGCCTAGGCGACTAGGCGGGCACCCCCCAATCGCCTAGCCTCACCTGGGCACCTTGAAAACTGTGCAAAAAGCATCTATTTCCTTGGTGTGTAATCAGGCTGAGTGTGGGAGGGAGACTACCAAACTTCTACTTCACAAGCACAGATGAAACAAATTTGTACACCCCAAGGTCTCACAACAAAAGAATCCTCCCCTAACCTAGGCCAGCTCAGTTGTCCTTATCTATAAATTATGTCTTCCGATTTTAACAGATTAAAGGACAACATGAATAAGAGAAAAAAATCAATCAAGCAATAAGAACATGGGTGAAGAAATAAAGAAATACAAAACATCTCTGAGGAGGGAATTGCCTGATTAAGATTTTCTGTTTTTTCATTGATCTTACTTGCTTAAGGTTTTACTCTTAATGATGCTTGTAACGAAGCCATTCAAATACTTGCTGACATAAAAAGGGGCCAAAATAATGAAAATAGAGTCTAAAAGGTTCATAGGGTTAACTAGAAAATTAACAAAGTAAAATTGAAATTGTAATTGTTATTAGTCTAGAGAAAATAAGACAATCAAGCACTGATTATTACCATACACTCTTTGTAGAGCATTAAGGTAGAATGGGCATAGTTTTCTTGACAAGTTGCTTTCTAACTCATCATATGGCTGAATGGAAGGAACCATAGCATAAGGTAGACTCAGGTGCATCTGACCATATGACTAGCTTGCCATCACTGTTCACTACCTATCACTTATCTTCTGGTAGAGATAAAGTGTCCATTGTTGATGGTTCCCTTGTTCCCATTTCTGGCAAGGGAGACATCAAGTTGTCTAATACCATTTCCTTATCCTCAGTTTTGCATGTTCCTAAGCTTGATACTAACTTGCTTTCAGTCAGTAGTATTACAAAACATCAGAACTGTTCAGTAACCTTCTTCCCTGACCGATGTGTTTTTCAGGAYTTGGAGACAAGGAAGGTGATTGGGACTGGCCGTGAGACGAATGGGATCTATCTGCTTGGAGAGAGTTCTCATTGGAAAGATCATAAAGATAAGAAGCCTTTTGTTTCTCAGTCTGTTAGCCCGGTTATGCTTTGGCATAATCGGTTAGGTCATTTATCATTTCGGTCTTTGAAGAGTTTGTTTCCTAATTTGTTTGAGTMTGTTCARATGTCAAATTTGAGATGTRAGAGTTGTGAGCTTGCAAAGCATTRTAGAACATCTTATTCCTTGAGTAATAAAAGAAGTAGTAATTCTTTTGATGTTGTGCATACCGATGTTTGGGGCCCGTATCACATCCCTTCTATGGGGGGTACAGATATTTCTTGTTGTTTGTTAATGACTATACCCGTTTTTCTTGAGTTTATCTTATGCGTTCTCGAGATGAGGTTCCTATCCTGACCCAGACCTTTCATCAGATGATTTTAACCCAGTTCGGGATCAAAATCAAAATCCTCAGATCTGATAATGCGAAAGAATACTTTACCAAGCCACTGGCCTCTTATCTACTTGCTCATGGGATTATTCACCAGAGTACTTTTCCTTATACACCACAGCAGAATGGGGTTGCCGAGAGGAAGAATAGGCACATTTTGGAGGTGGTTAGAAGCATTATGTTTACCTCCAATGTGCCTATCCGTTTCTGGGGCAATGCTATTCTCACAGCAGTGTATCTCATTAATCGCGTTCCTTCAGGGTTCTTGACTTGAAGCCTCCGTTTACCCTTCTATACCCAAATGAAGAATTATTTATTGTTCCCCTTAAAACCTTTGGTTGCACCTTCTTTGTTCAGATTCTTGGACCTCATCATTCCAAATTTGACCCTAAGGCCTCCAAATGCATTTTTCTCGGTTATGCACAAACTCAAAAGGGTTATTGCTACTATGAACCTACTTCCAGGAGGAGATTTTTTCTCGATGGATATTACTTTCTTTGAGGAGAAACCCTATAGTAGTGAGAATGGGGAGAATGGGGTTTGTGAGAGTGGGGTTAACTCATCTAAAGTTCCTTTACCCATTCCATTGAGTGATGAGGGATGTAATGGGGAGGGTTGTCAGGAGTGTTAGGAGTTGAAAGTCCATCATAGGCGGTGGAGGCAGGTTGATTTCGACCATCAACAGTCCAGGCCAGCCCCAGTTCCTTCTGCAGATCCAGATCCAGGTACTACAGTCCCCTTATTAGATCCAGGTCCCACTGAGATACCTTCCACTGTTGCTACTTCACTTTCTTTGGATGACCTTGACCTCCCTATTGCACTCCGTAAAGGGAAACGGCATTGCACCACATTCACAGCTCACTGCATTTCCCAGTTTTTGTCCTATGATCGCCTATCTCCCTCTTACAGGTCCTTTCTCACATCCATTGCTGATATTCCTATTCCCAGAACAATGCAGGAAGCCTTGTCAGTTTCTGAGTGGAAAGATGCAATGAAGGTTGAAATGGATGCCCTTCTTCTAAGGAATAATACTTGAGAGTTAGTTGACCAGCCCAAAGGAAAGAAATCGGTTGGATGTAGATGGGTATTTACCGTGAAACATAATGCTGATGGTTCCATTGAAAGGTATAAAGCCCGGTTAGTTGCAAAAGGATTTACTCAGACTTATGGTATAGACTACTTTGAGACTTTTGCTCCAGTGGCAAAGATGACCACTATTCAAGTTCTGTTAGCCCTTGCAGCCAGTTATTCTTGGCCCTTGTTCCAGATGGATGTTAAAAATGCCTTCCTAAATGGAGACTTACAAGAAGAAATCTACATGCAATTACCTCCTGGATTTTATTATGCAAAGACAGGTAAGAAGGTTTGCCGATTGAATAAAGCCTTGTATGGACTAAAGTAATCCCCTAGAGCTTGGTTTGATAGATTCAAACAAGCCCTTGAAAATTTCGGCTATACATTGTTCATTAAAAGAGTGGACTCTTCTTTGACCTTGCTTGCTGTATATGTGGATGATATTGTGGTGACAGAGAATGATAATAGTGAGATTGAGTCCCTCAAACAACTCCTTCATCAAGAGTTTGAGGTGAAAGATCTGGGTGAGCTATGATACTTCTTGGGTATTGAGGTTGCTAGATCTAAACACGAGATCTTTATTTCTCAGAGGAAGTATGTTCTAGATCTGTTAGCAGAAACTGGAAAGTTGGGTGTTAAGCCTGCAGATACACCCATTGAACAGAATCACAAGATCAGTGCAGAGGGTGGAGAGCCTCTTRAAGACAAAGYTATGTTCCAACGGTTGGTTGGAAAACTCCTATATCTTTGTCTCACACGACCAGACATCAGTTATGCAGTCAGCGTTATCAGTCAATACATGCATTCTCCTTGAACTATTCACCTCCTTGCAGTTGAGAGAATATTAACATACTTGAAAAAATGTCCAGGTAGAGGTATATTATTCAAGAATAATGATCACATGAAGATAGAGGTTTATACAGATGTTGATTGGGCTGGGAGTGCTGATGACAGGAGGTCTACCTCTGGATATTATGCCTTTGTAGGAGGTAACCTTGTCTCTTGAAGAGTTGGGTATTGATTATGAGAAGCCCTTAATGTTGTATTGTGATAATCATGCAGCACAATCCGGTACAGCATGACAGAACTAAGCATATCGAAGTTGATCATCATTTTTTCAGAGAAAAGGTTTCATCTCAAGAAGTGTGTCTCCCGTATATCGCCTCTAGCATGCAGCTCGCAGATCTTCTCACCAAGGTTGTTCCAAGGAAGAAGTTAGAGGCAGACCTATGCAAGTTGGGAATGAAAAATATCTATTCCCAACTTGAGGGGGAGTGTAGAGAACACTGATGTGGACCCCACAGCTGTGGTCCCCACTGTGTTCGTATGGCAGCACAGCATGTATTCTTTGTTAATTATGTCAGTGTTAGTTGGTAGTTATTTCAATTTTGTTGTTACAACTTGTTATTTCAGCTTTATTATTAGTTTATCTGCCATGTAAGCATTAAGGGCAATTCAGCCTTTTTACAATTAGTAAACATATAAATATTAATAGTGGGTCGGCAGATTGATTCTATTCGACCCTCTCTCTCCTTTTCCTAAAACCCTTCCTGTGCTTCTACTTTCTCCCTCTTTTCTTCTTCTTTTCTCCATCTGAAATCTTTCTTTTTACTTTCGGATTCAAGACTGATTGTAGTCTTGATCGACTACTAAAGCATATCTAGCAAGGTACCAATATGAAGATATTAACCAATATAGTGTCTTGTCGTTTTGGTTCTATAATCCATAACAAAGGATAGATTAAAGAAGATGCAGCCAAAGAATTAGAACAGGATGGGCAAAATGAAAGGGTGCACCTAGAGTCCTATGTGAAAGGAGAACCCCAATTAGGCTAAGAGGGAAATTTTATAAAATGGCCAAAAAGCCAATATATTGTATATAATAGTGTTGGGCAACCAAGAAACATGTACCAAAAAATGAATATGGTAGAAATGTAACTGTCAAGATGGGTAAGTGTGAAACCTTGGAAGGATGGGTTCAATGAACTCATTCAAAACCACCTAGAAGTGGCTCCACTTAGGGGTGCAAGTTGGGCTGGGTTAGATCGAGTTGAGGCCAATCCTAACCCAACCCAAGTTGATGAACTCCCAACACTAATCCTAACCCTAACCCTAGGTTTGGGTTCGGATCAGTTTAGCCAAGTTTTTTACTTCATTTTGCTAAAATGTTCTCATTTCTTACATTTAAGTAATCAAGGTTCACTGATTTTAGAATTATTTTTTAATACAAAGACAAAGCTAGGGTGCTTTAGAAGTATCATAATTATATCATACTACGAAAGTTGTCTTTAAATTTGAAATTGTTGATAATACATATACTAAATACATTTATTCATGGATGCATAGTTGCATCATTGCATGAATGCATAAATACATACATTTGTATATAATATTTATACCCTCAACCCTAGCCCAACCTAAAGTTCACTCAGGTTCATATATTTCAACCTTAACCTTGTCCCAAACTTCAACCTGAGACAAACCAACCTGAAGTTTTTGTCTTCAGGTTGGGTTCAGGCTAACCACTAACCTGGCCCAAGTTGCATCCCTAGCTCAAATTGGTGATAAAATGAGGTAGACTTAGATAGTTTGATCATGTGCAGAGAAGACCATATACAGCACCAGTGAGAAGAAGTGATCTATTACAAGTGTAAGGGCCAGGGATCTAGAAGAGATAGGGATAGATCTAAAAGAAAATGGGCTGAAGTGGTAAGAAATTATTTAAATACTCATAATTTAACAATGGCTATGACACTGAACAAAGTGAAATGGCAGAATAGGAGTCATGTAATTGACCCCTGACAAAGTTGCATAGAACAAGCGGTAGTGCAATGCATGCCTTAAAAACAAAATTGCATCAAGAGGAATAGGGTAACAACATAAAACTGCTAAAAACCCACAGCGAACAGAGAATTACCATAACAAACAATTAATGAGATTAGTTTTAAGAGTCTATATTACATGGCACGGAAAGATGGTATAAGATGAAAACCTGGCGAGTTTCCATTCAGTAGTAGCACCATAACAAAAATGCAAAAATAAATAGTGTAGGCATTCAACTTACAAAGAAATTACAATTCCTAAAATTAGGTAGGAAACACGATGTACTGCAAGTCCAAAGTACATAAAGTATCTAGTCATCAACATTTACATCTCAACCAAGATTACATTAATCCAATAGTTGGGGAGGAAATACTCATATCTAATCACTAACTGCACAAAAAATCCCGTTTTATCTACCTGTTTTACAATGCATTGCTCAAATAACGGAACAAACGCAAATGTATCAGTTGCACTGAAAAAATTTAAAAGTTTCAATCATTCCGTAACAAAGGCATCTGATTCGGTGAAAAAGGAGATAAAACTTTGAATAGAAAATGAAGAGAAAGAAGCTCTCCATTACGGGTAGCTATCGAGACTAACAATGTGAATTGTGGAAAAAAATAATTGATTTAAAACCCTAGAAACGAGGATACCAAAAAAAGAGTAAAAATGAAAAAAAAAAAAAAAAAACGTAACTTAGCACGAAACGAGACCTGGAAACCCTAAAAATTCGATTACAAGGAAGGGCAAAACATTAAAAAGGAAAGAGTACAACAAACCCTAAAAGGGAGAATATGCAATGCTAAAGGAGATAGGTAAGAGAAGTACCTCAACGTCTCAGCCTCTCCTCAGTTGTTGGTCTGCGCTGTACGATAGTCCATAGCGTCGACAGGGATGGAGGGAAAAATAGAAAACCGAAAATAAAGGAGAGAATTCCTTAGGGCTCGAAAAGACTAAGCAGCCTTCTCTCTCTCTCTCTCTCTCTCTCTCTCTCTCTCTCTCTGATCTTCCAATCTCCACTTTGCTCCAACTATACGATACTACCATGTCGAACACTTGTAAACAGGTCGACCAGAGGCTACGGGCTACCGGCTTTAAATGTCGACAAAACCGCCAGGTATCGGGCGGGAAATGGGGAAAATCAACAGTTTAAAATGTAATAGTCTAATAGAAATAGATCCGGTCTGGCGGTCTGCCAACGGGCCGACCCGAGGCTATGGGCTATACCGGCTTTAAAAGTCGATAAAACCGCGAGATCTCGAGCGGGAAAAAGAAGAAAACCATTGTTTAAAAGAAGGCAGTGAGAGTGGTCTGCTAACGGGTCGACCCGAGGCTACGGGCTACCGGCTTTAAAAGTCGATAAAACCGCGAGATCTCGAGCGGGAAAAAGAAGAAAGCATTGTTTAAAAGAAACAATGGGAATGTGCGCATCCGGGGAATCGAACCCCGGTCAGTACCGTGGGAGGGTACTATGATACCACTACACCAGATGCGCTTCTAATGCCCACAAGTGCATTTTAACGCTTTTGTAAACAAGATATCAACTGTGGAAATGTCAAGAAACCAGGATAAATGGAAAATTAAGGCTTGGTTTGATATTTGCATTACAAATTTCATTTGCATTGGTGTAAATACATGGGATTACAAAATGGTTGAGTGTAAATTTTGATTTACTTTTACAAGTCTTTTCTTGTGGTCTTTTGGGATTTTCAAAATTTGGTCTTTCTCTATTTGTCACTAAAAGATAGGAAGCCAAAAAGACTTATGCCCAAGGTTTTAAAAGGCGAAAGGCGTAGTGGCCCAAAAAGGTGAGGCGTAAGCCTAAAAGTTAAGAAAAAAATAATTAAAGTTTATAAATGATAAAAATAACAATATAACATGTAATATACCAAGTTAGAATGATGGAAGGTACAAATATCCATAAAATAGAAGTTTATAAGCAATAAGGTTTAACTTTTGAGCATTAAATAAAATAATAATCAACCATCTAACAATTATAAGCATTTTACATTTTATGTTTCAAAATGCAATCTTATGAAATTATTCATATGAAGAATCATCTATATAATGGGAATTAGATTTATCATCATCCAACAGTTGTGAAAAAAAGAAACAAAGTAGTTGATTTGATATATGCAAAAAAAAAAACAATAAAAAGAGAAATAAATCCATTAGGAAAAGAAATAAGAAAAACAACAAACTTGGGATGTTATTAAGAAAAAAATTCCACTTGATTTATCCAAGAAAAACCAATAACTTGATTGGCCTTTTTTTTTTGCATTGAACTCTCTTAGGCTAAAATACTAAAATGAAACTAATAGAACTTGATTTGCCCTATTGTTTTTTTTTTTTTGTACTCTTTATTTGGCCTATAATTATTTAAGTGCTTTTTTTATATCTTTTGAACTATAAAAAATACATAAAATGATAAAAATATGTTTTTTTTTGCATGAAACCACTAAATAATGTTAATATTTGAGGCTTACGCCTCACACCTTGAGGCTTGAGGCTTGAGGCTTACGCCTTATTCTGATAAAGGCTTAAACCTCAAACCAAAGTTGTGAGGCTTATTAAGCCTTAAGGCAAGACCTGAGCGCCTTGCCTCAAGGCTTAAGCATTTTAAAACAATGCCTATGCCCTAAAATGCTCATAGAAGCCCAAAATGGCAAAAGAAAAATCTAAAAGCTTCAAATGAATCTTTCTATCTTTCTACACCTAAAATCTCATTGAATAGCTTTGTAGATCATATTAGACTGGGTTACTTACCAAATAGTGTAGATCTTTAAAGATAGAACCCCAAAAGCTCATTACATTTGGCCATTTATGTTATATGGAGATCTTACTGAAAAGACTTGTCAAATTACACCTTTCTCTTATTTGTTTGTGAGAAATAAAATGAATTAGTGGCATCCACTTTAAATAAAAAGGTGTAAGAGTAGGGTTATTTGTTTAAGAGTAAGGTGGAGTGAGGTAGGATGAAAGATGATATGTTACTCATTTTATATAGGAAAGAATTGAGATAGGAGGAAGGTAGTGCAAATTTTGCGTCAGTCTTTTATGATGGAGAATTGTATTGCCTATGAGTGCAAAAGAGACAAAGTACAAGAAATCATAATAACAAAACAAACAAATAGAAAACCTGAGCCAAGCACAAATTTTGCATCTAATTCAGATTTGCACTGATCAGAATCGAAATCGGAATTGGAATGATCTATTCCCATATTTTATTTGGTTCAAATAGAAATTGGAATGGAAATTAGAATTAGCTAGAGTAGGATTTCATTCCCAATGGATGTCAAGAGAATGGCCATTCCCTCAGATGGGGAAATGTCATTGCACCTTGAATAGGAATGGGATTTTGATTCAACCTAAGTTACCTAACCAAATAATCTGAATGAGAATGGCCCATTCCAATTTCGATACCAGACCCTTTGTGAGGGGATATACCTATATAATACCAATATGAATCCACAGATGTATAAGTACTAGTATTATTGATGGAGGGTGATCTGGCCCAACCTCATCATGAGGGGACACATGGACATGACTCAACATAAGCGACAACTCAGCACGACCAGTCTGCCAAGATCCAGCATGGCAGCTCGCTACGAGATGACACTCCGATTACCCCGAGCTAAGGTTCTTCCAAGTCGGGAATATCCCGAGCTGAAGGCACTTCGGGTTGAGCTCGGGAGCCTCCTAAGTTAGAATAAATTTACTCCTGCCCAAACCTAAGTAGGCCACCTCGGGTAGAAGCACCTCAATACGGCACCTGCAGCTCGGCACAGGGTAGCTCGGTACAAGGCAGCTCGCGAAAGAGTAACTCGGCGTATCAAAGGAAGATCTCCTGTTTGGCAACCATACCTGCCAAACCTGGAGACCTGCACCCACGTCTCTCGCCAGGCAGCGCCGTGCCTGCCAGCCCTGAGAGGTGTCCCTTGTCTGGTAGGGCCGTACTCTGCAACGGTTACCTGCGCCCACCAGCTCAGCCCTAGCAAGTAACGGCCGCAGCAGAGAATCAGAGGCGGTTATGCCAAATCTGTCAGGACACCGCTATATAGAGCTCCGACCCCCAAAGAGCAAGGGTATTGCAACTTGCGTGATCTACACTCTAGCCCTTTTATTTTTCTCTTCAACTCTCTCTTTCAGCTCTTAGCTTTCTCTCCCAGTTACTAACTTAAGCATCGGAGTGTTCCCACCAGGTGAGCTCCCCGGGATCCCTTCATCTGCTTACCTGCACCCACTAGCTCAGCACTAGCAAGTAACGGCCGTAGCAGAGAATTAGAGGCGGTTATGCCAAATCTGTCAGGACACCGCTATATAAGAGCTTTGACCCCCAAAGAGCAAAGGTATTGCAACTTGCATGATCTACACTCTAGCCCTTTTATTTTTCTCTGCAACTCTCTCTTTTAGCTCTCAGCTTTCTCTCCCAGTTACTAACTTAAGCATCGGAATGTTCCCGCCGGGTGAGCTCCCCGGGATCCCTTCATCTTCTTCTTCACAGGTGCTTCGTCCGCCGCCAGCTAGGAGCGCAACCACTTCCAGCTAGGAGTGACCAGGTCGTGCATCATCAATTGGCATCCTCTGTGGGAAACGCTTCGAAAAGCCTTCTTCCACCAAACTATGCAACTTCGGTTTCCATGGCTTCCTCTAGCAATGTCGGACGCAGCACAGAAAATGAGTGCCATCGGGGAGCAACTTCAGGCCCCAGCAGTTTGTATTGGACAGTTCACTGTCCCCATCTCTGCGGATGGGGTTCCTACTTTGAATGTGCCTCAGATAATGGCACCTGTGAATGCTCCACTCCCCTCCACAGTAGGAGCAACTTTCGCCGAACCCTCCATTGTTCCTCCGGTGACCGACCAAAACCAGCTTGAAGACCTGGTGCACTGCATGCGAGCTATGCAGGCCCAAATGCAACAATTTCAACAGTTTCAGTTGTATCAACAGCAAGTGTTGCACCAAGTTTATCAGCACCAGTATCAACAGCAGTTTCCACCGCTGCCCCAAAACTAGCAACAAGTTCCTCCTCGACACCCCACTGCGCAGCAGGCCAAGCCCCGCATCACCTCGGCCTTCGTAGTTCAAGATCCTGCTCGTTGAGAACCAGTTCGAAGTCCTAGCTGTGGATTATAGATAGGGCCCTTCGGTCCACAACCATCAGCAACAGTCCAAGCCCCTTCCCGGGCTTACCGTGCCCGATAACACAGAGGCCAGCAGCACTAATGCAGAGCCAACGAAGCAGCGGAGACGTCATCGAGCTCGCCGAGCTACAGCCCAGCGCCTGCCTGAACTCCCCAAAGAAGAGGCGAGCTTAGGAGCAGTGAAGACCACCCCGCTCCTCTCTATACCATCTCCTCTATTTCCCCGAGCTCCTGGTCGTCCCAATGCCCAAAGACTTCAAGGTACCTTCCCTAGACAAATACGATGGATCATTCGACCCGAATGATCATGTAGATGCTTTTCAGTCACAGATGCACTTAGTCGGGGCAAGTGAGCCCTACATGTGTGTAGCCTTCCCCACCACCTTCAAGGGAGTAGCTCGCACGTGGTACAAGAACCTCGCGCCCAGGTCAATCAAAAGTTAGGCGCAGCTCGTGCAGGTTTTCACCTCCCACTTTGTCTCCAACAAGAGATGCCCGAGGACACAAGAAAGCCTCCTCGGCATAGTCCAGAGGGAAGGGGAGTCCATCCGCAACTACATCAAAAGATTCAATGATGCATGTTTGTAGATACCTGACTTGGACCCTGCGGTGAGGGTCACAGCAGCCAAGAGAGGCATAACGCACAAGGAGTTCAAGTGGCACGTGGTTGTCAACAGACCTAAGGATGTGACTGAATTTCTCAAGCTCACGGACCAGTTCATCGGAATGGAGGAGGAGATGAACCAGAAAGGTGAGAACCCACCCGAGAAGAGGAAAAGAGAAGGTGAGTCCACGACCCACGGGGACAGCAAGAATAAGAAAGATCAAGCTCGGGGAGGAAGGCCAGATCAGTCTTTCCGAGCTCCTCCAGCCGAAAGGACGAACTACACGCCATTGAACGCAAAGCGAGCTGAGATCCTCATGGCGATCAAGGACGCGTCGTACATGAAGTGGCCACCTCGGCTGAGAAGAGATCCAAATGTTAGAAATAAGAACTTGTATTGTCATTTTCATAAATATCACCGTCATAGTACCGAAAGTTGTAAAAACCTTCACGATGAGATAGAAGAACTCACCCGTCGCGGATATTTAAGAAATTTTGTACAAAATGATAATAAAACAGGACGATAGGGGGAGCAAGGTAGATATGCTCCCGAGTCCAGCAGCAGACAAGGTGAGCAGCCGCAGAGGCCGCCCCCCGAAGAGAGGCCAGTTCGGGGGACAATCCACATGATCACTGGCGGGTCGATCGTCGCGGGCTACACCTCAGCTGCAGCCAGGACCTCGGCCCACGAGGTCGAAAGAGAAGGGCAGAATCCCCCAAAGCGACCGAGGATGGAAGAACCGATTTTCTTCATCGAAGACGACGCATGTGGAGTCCACTACCCTCATGACGACGCGCTCGTCGTGAAGATAAGAATCAACGATTTTGAGGTGAAGCATGTTCTCGTCGACTCCGACAGCTCATCAGACATCCTCTTCAAAGTAGCATTTGACAAGCTTCAACTTTAGGAAAGCGACCTCATGCCCACGAGCACTCCCTTGGTGGGCTTAAGCGGAGAGGAAGTCAGGCCCTTGGGGAGGGTTTCCGTACCTGTGGAGGTTGGCACCTGGCCCAGCATAGTGAGGCTCAACCACAACTTTTTGGTGGTCGCAACTCCCTCCCTGTACAACGCCATAATAGGTCGGCCCATCACCCATGCTCTACGTGCGGTGGTCTCCACCTATTATTTGGCCATGAAGTTCCCCACGGACTTCAGAGTTGGGGTAGCGCGCGAGGCGATCAGCTCGAGTCTCGCAAGTGCTATGTTGCCTCCCTCAAAGGAAAAGCCAAGGTAGCAGATGACCTCAAGCTGGAGCGACCTGTGGAGAGCACTATGAAGAGCAAGTTGCACCCGTAGAAGGGACGGTTTCTGTGCCTACTTCAACAGAGGACCCAGCTCGGACCCTCCAGATCGACGCTTCGGTAGAGGAGCCCTTGCGATTTTAGCTGGTAAGTTTCTTATTTCAAAATTTAGATATTTTTGCATGGTCCGCGGCTGAAATGCCCGGCATAGACCCTAAAATCATCACTCACAAACTGAACATTGATCCTGTAGTTAGGCCCGCTAGACAGAAGAAATGCAACCTAGCCCCGGAGCGTTGGAGAGCAGTTGACGAGGAGGTCGGGAAGCTCCTCGCAGCCAATTTTATCAGAGAAGTCCATTACCCGAGCTGGGTAGCCAACCCCGTTCTGGTAAAAAAGGCTAACGGTAAATGGTGCATGTGCGTCGATTATACCAACCTGAACTGAG
Organism: Nelumbo nucifera; assembly: GCF_000365185.1. The sequence continues at coordinate 5,713,483 of NW_010729077.1, read as the reverse complement.
CTTGCCCGAAGGACTGCTTTCCACTCCCCAAGATTGACCTTTTGGTGGACGCGACCTCAGGGCATGAGTTGTTGAGTTTCTTAGACGCCTATTCGGGCTACAACCAGATCAGAATGGACCCTACCGACTAAGAAAAAATGGCCATCATAACCGAGCTCAGCCTGTACTGCTACAAAGTCATGCCCTTCGGACTGAAAAATGTCGGGGCAACATTTTAGAGACTTGTAAACTAACTGTTTGAGCCGTTGATTGGCAAAAAAGTAGAGTGTTATGTAGATGACATGATCGTCAAAACCCAATTTTCAAGCGAATTAATAAAAGATTTGCACTCTGTTTTTGAAATTTTGCGCAAGTTTAATATGAAGTTAAACCCGAACAAGTGCGTTTTTGGTGTCACCTCGAGTAAATTCCTAGGTTACATCGTTAACCGACGTTGTATTGAGGCCAACCCTGATAAAATTAAGGCCATCTTAGATATGAGACCACCCCAGAAATTGAAGGAGGTTCAGAGGTTGAATGGCCGAATAGCCGCTCTGAGCCGCTTCATGTCTAAATCGGCAGATCACTACCTGCCTCTCTTTAAGGCAATTAAGAGAAGCAGACTTCGAATGGACCGAAGGGTGCCAGCTCGCTTTTGACGAGCTCAAAAGGTACCTCGCTAGTATCCCGATGTTAACCCGACCTGAGGAGGGAGACATTTTGGAGCTGTACCTCTCCGTGAGTGACAAGGTAATCAGCTCAGTACTGACAAAAGTAGTAGATCGGGTCCAATGATCCATCTACTATGTTAGCAAAGTGTTGCAGGAAGCAGAGACGAGGTATCCTGAGATCGAAAAGTTGGCGTACGCGCTAATTGTTGCAGCTCAGAAACTGCGGCCGTACTTCCAAGCTCATACAATCGTCGTCCTCACCAATAAGCCTCTGAGGCAAGTCTTGCTCAAGCCCGAGGTCTCTAGTAGATTGACGAAGCGGGCAATCGAACTCAGCGAGTAYGACATCCAGTACAAACTGTGATCTGCCATTAAGGCCCAAGCCTTAGCTGACTTTGTCGCAGAATGCACTTTCAGCACCGAGGTCCTTGAGTTGGCTGAGCCCGAGCACAGTGAGGCTCCAACTAGTGCGGCCTCTCTTCTGGTTAGACCGAAACCGACCTAGGATGAGGAGCCCTGGATCCTCCATGTGGATGGCTCGTTAAATCAGCAGGGTAGTGGGGCTGGAATCGTTCTGTATGGGCCAAGCAGTGTGAAATTGGAGTATGCGCTATACTTCGATTTCATTGTATCCAACAATGAAGCGGAGTACGAGGCATTGATAGTCGGGTTGTCCTTAGCAAGCGAAGTAAAAGCTAAGCATATCGTTATCTGCAGCGACTCCCAGCTCGTGGTCAACCAGGTCACTGACGAATACGAAGCTCGCGAGCCAACCATGGTCGCCTACTTAGCCAAAGTCAGAGAAGCACTGCTCAACTTCCAGTCCTACTTCATCAAGCAGATCCCGAGATCCGAGAACGTTGAGGCCGACGCCCTATCTCGATTAACCAACACAAGCGACAACACCATGAGAACCGTGTACATAGAGAACTTGCCTCAGCCTAGCATTCTTAGGGGGGCAGAGGAGGTCACTCCTGTCGTACAAGCATAGTCGAGCTGGATTGACCCACTCGCGATCTACCTACTACACGGGACCCTCCCTGCAGATCGTAATGCTGCTAGAAGGGTAGAGTGCCAGGCAACCAAATACGTCATAATAGACGGGCGGCTGCACCGAAGATCTTACACGCTCCCTTATCTACGCTGCTTACGACCCTCTGAAGCCGAGCTCATGCTCCGCAACACTCATGAGGGCTTGTGTGGCGGACACTTGGGGGCAGGGCCCTCGCCCAGAAAACAAAGGAGGTTCTTAGTGGTAGCAGTTGATTATTTCACTAAGTGGGTGGAGGTCGAACCTCTCGCAACGATCACAACGCGGAATGTGTAGAACTTCTTGTGGAAGAACATAGTTTTCCATTTCAGACTACCCCGAGTACTCATCTCTGATAACAGCAAGCAGTTCGAGGACATTAAATTCCAGAACTAGTGCAAAGATATGGGAATACAACAAAATTTTACCTTGGTAGCACACCCTCAAGCAAATGGCCAAGCGGAGGTCACAAACAGAGCCATTCTCCGTGGACTGAAGGCACGCCTAGACCGAGCTAAGGGACTGTGGGTAGACGAGCTGCCGAGTGTACTATGGGCTTATCGAACCACGGTGAAGACTGCAACAAGCGAGACCCCCTTCAACCTCACTTACGGCACCGAGGCAGTCATCCCAGCCGATATCGAGGTTCCCACGCTACGTCTGGAAGTGTACGATGACGAAGCAAATGGGGACGAGCTACGCACCAACCTCGACCTACTTGACGAGGTACGGGACCTAGCGTACATTAGGACCGCGACCTACCAGCAGAGAGTAGCTCGGTACTATAACGCCAGGGTCAAGAAGCGGAACCTCCGCGTCGGAGACCTGGTTCTTCATAAAGTCATGGTACCTGAGCCCGGTGTTGGTAAGCTCGGGCCAAATTGGTAAGGCCAAAGTGGGTGCTCGGGAAGAAACGTATGAGTTCGAAACCCTAGAAGAGAAGCAGATACTTCGGGCATGGAATATTGTCAACCTAAGGCAATATTACCTGTAATTATCGAACTCTAGAGGAGTGGACCATGAGTTGCTCCCTTAGCCTAAGGGCCAAAACTCTGAGCTAAGGACCTCGGCGTCCAATCGCCTCTTCGGCATGGGCGAACTCTAGAAGAGTGGACCATAAGTCGCTCTCTCAGCCTAAGGGCCAAAACGCCGAGCTAAGGACCTTGGTGCCCAGTCGCCTCCTCGGCATGGGCAAACTCTAGAAGAGTGGACCATAAGTCGCTCCTTCAGCCTAAGGGCCAAAACGCCGAGCTAAGGACCTCGGTGCCCAGTCGCCTCTTCGGCATGGGCGAACTCTAGAAGAGTGGACCATAAGTCGCTCNTCAGCCTAAGGGCCAAAACGCCGAGCTAAGGACCTCGGTGCCCAGTCGCCTCTTCGGCATGGGCGAACTCTAGAAGAGTGGACCATAAGTCGCTCCCTCAGCCTAAGGGCCAAAACGCCGAGCTAAGGACCTCGGTGCCCAGTCACCTCTTCGGCATGGGCGAACTCCAGAAGAGTGGACTATAAGTCGCTCCCTCAGCCTAAGGGCCAAAGCGCTGAGCTAAAGAATGACCTCGGCACTATAAGTCCAATCGCCTCTTCGGCATGGGCAAACTCTAGGAGAGTGGACTATAAGTCGCTCCCCCAGCCTAAGGGCCAAAGCGTCGAGCTAAAGAAAGACCTCGGTACTATAAGTCCAATCGCCTCTTCGGCATGGGCGAACTCTAGGAGAGTGGACTATAAGTCACTCCCCCAGCCTAAGGGCTAAATCACCGAGCTAACAAAAGACCTCGACACCACATAAGACCTAGTCGCCTCGTCGACATAGGCTAAGTACTTTTAATGCCTAAGGCGCAGGCAGCTCGGGTGTGAACCCTATGATGCATAGCCCGCATACAACGGGTTGAACCCGTTAGGGACAACCGACGTCAACTTAAGTAACCCAGGTGCAGACAGGTCGGGCATATACCCTACTATGTCACTCACCTTGGTGTACATCATAGAATCACCCCAAGTACTGGGAGACAGTTCGGGGTGACGACAGTTAAGAAACCCCTATTTCGGGTATTTAGCTCGATAGCTTAACAGCTCGGGGTAAAATGATCACTTCGGTAGATAAGGTAAATTACACGAACACTTAGCGAAAAGTGGACTTTCATTACAAAGATATTTCATTACAAGAAGTTTGTTACAAAAGAAGAAAGAAAAAACTAAGCTCATAGGCTCAAAGTACAAGGACCGTTCAAACTACTTGGGGAACTTCTCGCTCGGAGCCTCCACAGAAGTGCCGACCTGATCGGTGGCAGTGGCCTCTTCAACGTCATCATCCTCCTCCTTAGAGTCCGGGTCTTCGACGGCTTCGCGGGCTATCTCTCCTGTGATTCGTGAGGTGGTGATGGCGCTTACGTCGAGCTGCGGAAACTCGCGCTTTATCAGCCACCGACTGAGCTTGAAGCCTTTGCGGTAGGCCTCCACCATCACCCCGTCGAACTCCTCCGACTTGATGTAGTCTTGGATGGCCTTGACCTTGGCCTCCTCCATAGCGCCTAGAAGGATATCAGTTCGCTCCTTGACATCGGCTTCGATGTTCTCTACTTGGCGCTTCAGAGTCCCCTTATCCGACTTAAGGTTCTTCACCTTGCGCAACAATTCCTCCTTCTTGCGCAGCAACTCCTCCTTCTTGCGCTGCCACTCCTCCTTCTCTGACATCAACGACGTAACTAGCTCTTTCTGACCTAGCACATCGCCCTCCAGCTGGTGGATTTGGCCGTGAGCTAGCTTCAGAATGGAGTGAGTTGCGTGGGCTGAGTCTTCGGCAGCCAAAGCTCTTTTCAAGTGCCTCTCAGATTGGAGAGTCAGGGCGTGCACGACAGAGTTCACCTGCCAAGAGAATGCTAGTTAGCACCAGTAAGGAAACAATTGTAGAAGTTTGAAGTATAACGAGACTTACCACCATAGAGTGGGTAGCTGCCCGAGATCTGAGCTAAGAAGACGATAGCTCGGCCCATTCGGAGACCTCCTCGGCATACACAACCCCTTTGCTCTTCTGAAGGCTGTGCTGCGGGTTCAAGATGCTCCGAGCTGTTCCTTCGCTCCCTGAGGTAGTGATGGGCACGAGAGCAGGCTCTGTAGTGGTCTCGGGAGCGGGCTTCGTAGTTGTCTCAGGAGCAGGCTCCGCAATCGTCTCGGGCTCCCGAGGTGGGAGGTTCTCTGACCCCTCCAAGTCAATCACCGGAGGAGCTACAGCAGGCTGTTCGGGCTCTGGAGTAGGAGCCCGTGGAGATTCAATGCGAGCTCTCTTTGCAGCTCGCTTCTTTCTCCCCTTCATTTTTCCAAAGAGTTTCTCTGCACTAAGTCGCTCCATAGGACCCGCAATAGAGTTCGACGTCAGTAATGCTACCAAGAAGTAGAAGCTGGCTACCAAAGAAAAATACTAACTCTAAACAAGGAAACCTACTAGGACTCAGACCGACCTCAATGAGCTTGTTCTCGGCGACGAAGTCCTTGTAGTCGAAGCCGAGCTCTGCCCAAGACTGGAGCGTCTCCCTTGTATCACGGTCCAACGTAATGCCGGAGTCCTGAATGGCCACCCTCCAGTGAGTAGGGAAGGGCCATCCCGCAGGGTTCCGAACTACAAAATAATCCCATTTCCAGGCCGAGATTTTATTGGGGAGGTCATGTATCAACTTGTAGCCTGGGCGAGGGGACATGTAGTAAGTCCGCCTGTGCTCGGGGAGAACGCTAGAAGCATTCTTCTTTATGGAAAGTATGGAGGTGAAAATGTCAAGGTCAAGAGGCAGGGCGTAGTCGAAGCAAAGGGAGATGGTACCGACCACGTTCCAAATGGAGTTCGGGTGGAGCTGGTCTATAGTGACGTTGAAGTGATTTAACACTTCAATAATTAGGGGGTGTAGTGGAAGGCGGAGTCCGACCACGAGCTATTCCCCGAAAATCACAATCTCATTGCGACCGTGTTCCCAAGGGAAGTCGCCCGCAGGAAGGTGGTAGGTATACTCCCTAGGAAGGTTATACCGAGCTATCAGGCTCCTAAGCTTGTCTACCGTCATGGTAGAAGGACCGAACTTGTCTGGCATCCGACCTCGATTAGAGGTGGATGCCGGGTTACCCGAGGTCTCCCACACCTTGTAGGTGGAATGTGCCTCGGAGGCACCTACTTGAGCCGAGGTACCCACCTCGGGCTCATCTAAAAGATTGTTGAAGCTATGGTCTGACATAGCTACAAACTAAGGGAAGCTAACTACGAAACTGAAAAGACTGGAACCGAACTAAAGAGGAGAGGCTAAGGAGACTCACCAAGGGAAGATGACCGAACTAGGAAGAATGGCGGATTAGAAAACCCGAGCTGAAGAGCTTAGCCGCGACCTCAAGACGAGCGTTAGTGAACTTATGGCAGAGAAAATGATTGGGGTCCCCCCTATTTATAGCCGCTATGTCCGAGATTCAAAGGTTGAGATTAAGACGATCTAACGGCTCTCAAGAAAACTGGTTGCGCGACCCCCGAGGTGAAATCAGTTTAGCGCATTTTTTGACGTCCGTGGAGTCTATAGATCGCGTGAAGTCCGCGCGTGAACTGCACGCGACCCGTGTTATCTTTGATTGAGCCGAGCAATGAACTGGTCTGACCGATGAACTATTTGACTGGATGGCCTAGACTTCGAGCCAAATCCACCTGTCACGTCGTGAACTCCCCACACCAGGTCAGGACCCCTGGCTCTGGGAGTGGGGGGCAATTGATGGAGGGTGATCTAGCCCGACCTCATCATGAGGAGACACGTGGACATGACTCAACATAAGCAACAACTCAGCACGACCAGTCTGCCAAGATCCAGCGTGGCAGCTCGCTATGAGATGACACTCCGATTACCCCGAGCTAAGGTTCTTCCAAGTCAGGAATATCCCGAGCTGAAGGCACTTCGGGTTGAGCTCGGGAGCCTCCTAAGTTAGAATAAATTTACTCCTGCCCAAACCTAAGTAGGCCACCTCGGGTAGAAGCACCTC
>NW_010729077.1:5684284-5706444 GCF_000365185.1 Nelumbo nucifera | reverse complement strand
CTATATAAGAGCTCCGACCCCCAAAGAGCAAGGGTATTGCAACTTGCGTGATCTGCACTCTATCCCTTTTATTTTTCTCTGCAACTCTCTCTTTCAGCTCTCAGCTTTCTCTCCCAGTTACTAACTTAAGCATCGGAGTGTTTCCACCGGATGAGCTCCCCRGGATCCCTTCATCTTCTTCTTCACAGGTGCTTCATCCGCCGCCAAATAGGAGCGCAGCCACTTCTAGCTAGGAGTGACTAGGTCGCGCATCATCAATTATCATGATTCATGGATCTCCTACAAACTCAAAACTTGAAACTGCATTACCTTTTGCAATACATGAGACAAAAAAATGGATAAAGTAAATAGGAATTATAGCGGGTTCCCTACATCGCAGCCTGACACTTGTCCTCATCAGGGCAGCCTAAGGAAGTAAAATATTTTAGAATTTCTGAGTTAATAACTACCGAGGGAATATTTTAGAATTCTTATCCATGCACGTAGCGAACCCTCCCTTTGCCTATAAATAATAGGGTTCATGACATGAAAGAACACCTCCTCATCCTTTCATTCATCCAACAATTATCTCATTCGGTCTTTCATTACCTTTGCTCAGATTTAAGTCCTCTTATGAGCTTTCCAACCCTAGCATAACCTCGTCTTTTATTCCCTAAGATTTCCATTTTCTAGCCCTATAAACTAGTTTCACTCTGACGCTATTGATGTTATTGTTCTCCCTGGCATCTTATTCACTCTCACCAGAACTTAGACTACTTTCACAATGTCCTTCCTACACTCTTATTCTCACAAAACCAAATGGGCCCTTAGCTAAGTTGGTAAGGACTCTCATTGATTCTAGCAAAGACTTGGAAGCTAGGGCATGGGTAGAGGGATGGGCTACCCCTTATGTAGCCTCATGACTAATAAAAGTAAAAAAAAAAAAAAAGAGAGAAAGAGAAGATCCATGCTAACCTTGGAGAGACCACATTAACCTTTGTATTGAATTTAAATAACCAAAGAAATATAAAATGGCATACGTTGTGTGGTTAAAAGCACATGGCTTTGAACTACACCACAATCCATAAGGTGTTATATAACATGTTGAGATTGTATTCTCAACAAAATTTTAATTTAAAGGGCATATTTTGGTTATTTATTATATTATGGTATATGGCAATCATTTAACTTTATTGTAGCATGAATCATGGTTGTAAAAAACGACTCAGAAACAGAACCGTTATGGCCACCAGTTTCTGGGTCAACAGTTTGACCATTTAGTTTGAATGGACAACCCATTATGATAAAAAATTAAAAAACAAAAAATAGTCAAAAACTGTTGAACAGGTCGATGGGTCAACCACCAGGGTCAATGCATTGTTGACTTTTTTAATGGGTTTTCGTTAGGGATTAGGTTTGGGGTAAAGCGGAACCGGTTGCCTGGATGGTTTCTAGGCCGAATGGTCCGATTGTCTGAGTCAACGACGGTTCAAAAACCATGGCATGAATAGAACTAAGAGATTTTACAATGAATAGAAATTGCCGGTATCATGTGGATTAGAATCATAAAGCTGGTGTTGGGCAGCAAGGTTTTGTTGTGTTACTCATTCTAAAATGAGTCATGGCAAAAATGGATTCTGGATTTCTTGTCCATGAGAACTCTTCCCACGTCTACCCACAACGCATTACCCCCATGAATTGAAAACATCTCCCCCTGCATAATACTATATAGGAGGATAAGATATTCTTTATGTGTGAATGCAATGTTATGTGGATAGAAGAGATCCGAACTCGGCAAAATGTATTTGTTTAAGGGTGCGGATCGTTCCAAAATGAGTTGCGGCTGAAACACAAAATCTCACGCCAGCCCAATCACACCAATATCTAATGTTCCACACCCATCCTCTATGTCATTTTTTATTCCGTGCTTCCCACCCCTATTATTTGTGCTATTTTTATTGATTCTTGTTAACTTTTGTTATTTGATTTATTTTTATTAGATGTACTGAAATTATAATACATATATATCATTATTTTATATATTAGATTTACTTACATTATTTTTTATTATCTTTAAAATATTTTAATAATTATTTTTATTACACTTACTTATATTGTTTTTTATTATATTTATATTTATCTTATAAATTGTAATGCTTTATTTGTATAATTTAATTTAATTTTTTTGATTAATTATAAAATGTGACTCATATAATAGACACATTATAAATATGTGTTGGTGCATGATTAATGGTATCGGTATCAATTTATGTTATATATATGTTATACATTACCATATTCTATTAAGAACATACCATATATATATATAGTATAATATATATATATATACTATATATAATATAGTATATTATATGTGCTTCTAGTATTTTATTATATGTTTATTTATAATGTATTTTATAAATATCAAAAGCTAAAAAACCAACATATCAAACTGGTGAAAAACCAAAGTGATCAACTGATTAATCGATTGCCTTCCATTCGATTTTGGTTCATAATTTTCCAAAAACTGATAATACCAGTTCAGCTTAAAAAAAGCTCATATATAGTTTGATTTACTGAACTAAGGGTGTCAATGGACCGTTTTGGACTGGACCCCATCCAGTCCAAAATCAATTTGGACAGATTGGACGGATCAAAAAGACATAGTGGATTGGACCAATCTGGTCTAAAATATTTATTAGATTGGACTGGACCTGGTCCGTCTGTAATAAATTTATATTGGATTTAGTTGAATTAAGCCAATATCCGGTTCATTAATATAAGATAAGAATATAGGTGTCAATGAACAGGTTTTGGATTGAAACCAATCTAAATTAAAATGAATTTGAACAAATTGGACGGTCCAAACATTGAATTGGACCGATCCAAAATGGTCTAAATTATTCATTGGATTGAATTGGACCTGGTCCATTTGTAGTGGACTCACACTGGACTGAATCGGATTGGACCAAATCCAGTCCAATCGACACCCCTAAACTGAACTGTGAACACCCCTAATACTAATGCATGTATCCAGGGTAATTTTGACCAAATCAAACTTTCCACGCATCCAAAACCCTCTGTTGTCACTTCCTCGTTCAAGTGGTTCAACCACCTGGTTCAATCGAAGTCTATTATCAATGCTCCTCTCTACCACCATGTTTTCCCAATCAAAAATATAAAAGAAAATAGAGTTTTTGAGGAGTTAGACTGAAACTTCCACAAATTTCTTTGTTTTCATGTTGAAAAAAGTTTGGCTGTTTGTAAGAAGCTACATACACAACATGAACGTGACTCCACATTTTAAATATTGATTACAGTTTGACTGTCCGATTCGAATGGACAGCCCATTTTAATAAAAAATTAAAAATAATTTAAAAATAAAAAACAGTCAAAAACTGTTGAACAGGTCAATAATTCAATCGTCCAAATTAGTGGGTCGCTGATCAATTCAATGATTTTTGGCCAAAAATCAAATTTGAAGTAAAATGGAATCGATTGCTTGAACGATCCAACCATCCGAATCAATTATGGTTCGAATACATTGATACAAAGATAACCTCAATTCTTCCACCAAAAAAAAAAGCCTCCTTTTCCATCTCTAACCAATAAATATGCAAAAAAAAAAAACAACATATTCATTTAATTTATGAATAATGATTAACCATTTTGAGTGGATTGCAAGAAAAGTACTTATATTTCTTCCAAGTTCCATCCACCCGATGTCCTTACTCACATAATGTGGGCATCTCCCTCCGGTGGGTATATGCTGGACCCCTCATTTATCTCTTTGGTTGGACTGAAATTGATGTGTAATGGGCAAAAATGGCTGACATGGACATTTTCCTTCCACCATTGCCTAGATTCCACTTTGCAACTCTGTTGTACCAATCGTACGTTGAGGTTATGTTTGATTTGTTAAATGGAAAAATTTTAAGGCATTTTGCTTATTTTAGGCATATTTGCTTTTCTTTATATATTTCCTTGGTGAAGTTTGACCTGCCATCCATCACTCATGTCATCAAAATTCAAGCCATTCAGGTAGGTACACCAATATTCTTTTATTTTCTTTCTTTTTTATTGTGTGTTATTTTGTCATGATAAACACTTGTATGATAAAATAGTTAAGTAGTTTTTTATTCTATATAATGAAAAAATGGAGATCAAATCAGCCCCTCAAAAAATTGTCCCCCACAATTTACCAGAGCACATCCCCGTCGTGTATTGGTAATATTGGTAACATTTCTCAATGATAATATAAAAAATGATGATATCATCATTGGGAGATGTTCCCAATACAAGGCAGAGATGTGATGTGGGACATTGTGGGGGGTTGATTTGAACTTGAAAAAATGATTCAATGTGATCATTGATGGGTGTACATTGGGGTAGTGGACCTCACGATAGTTCCTCTAGGGATGTCACTGGATTGGGTTAAACGATAAATCTAACTTATCAGGTACATTTAGGTTTAGGGTTTGGGTAAGGATTTTGACTCATTAACCCAAATTGGATTCGGGTTTTGATTGATCCATCCCATCAGGTCATGATACCCCTATAATATATGACTTTTTTTATTTACTTCTAATTCTATAGTCTTAAAGTTTATGATTTCTTTTTGTGTTGATTTTATTTTTTCTTATTTTTTAATGAAAAAATGACACCTCAGAACCCATAACACTAGTTCCAACTTAAATTAGGGATTATTCTGTATTGTGGTTGGAAAAGGCTCATCTCAAAATGAGTTTACATCTGCAGCCCACAGCACATCTCGGCCTTGTATTGGGAATATCTCCCGAAACAAGTATAGGTCGGGATGTACTGTGAGGTAGGGGTGATCATTTCAGCCTGGCTCGGAAATTCTGGACTTGGGCTTGGGTTTTGTGTTCAGGCCCGGCCCGGGCCCAGGCCCACATCAGTATCGCAAATTTTAGGGTTGGGCTCGGGCTTAATACTTCAAGCCCGACCCGGCCCGCATATATTCAAACTTACACATTTTGTGTATAATGTATACATTATATTATTATTATATATATAAATATTATAACATGATATGTATAATTTATGTTATATGTAATATTTTATATTATATAATGTATAAAATAAGTTTATATGCATGTTATGTTATTTAATATATAGATATATAATGTTTTATGTATGAGTGACATTGGCCTGGAATTAGGCCCGACCTAGCCCGGGCCTGTATAGACCTGGACAAGGGCTTATGTTTCAGGCCCGGAACCCTGGGCCGGTCTTGGCCCAGGCCTAAGCTATAACCCTTATCATAAGTGCAAAGCCCGGCCCATGATCACCCCTACTATAAAGTATTGTAGGGCGCAGATGTGAACTATCTCAAAACACACCACACTAGCATGGTGCATTCTAGAATAAGGTGGTTAGAAAAGGCTCGTATCAAAATGCACCATGCATTCTGTAGGCTGTAGGGTGGTGTGTTCTAGGGCAAGTCATAATAAAAAATATATTCTACACTATAGTGAGAAGCTGGAATAACAGATAAACATAGAGGAGGGGTGTGGTGCCTTTGGGAACATGAGGAATTAGCATGGCTGGACTGGCACGGGATTTTGCATTCCAAAACCAGGTATAGTTCGTTCTGGAATGAGCCACACCCCTACAAGAACGTGCTTTGTTGTGGCTTGTTCCAGAATAGGTTGAAATACGCCAAAATGTATTGAATGTTGTGTTAATGGCTTTAGATTTTCAAAACCCGACCCATTAACATCCCTAATTTCTGGTGTCGGAACTGTACCTCGGCGTATCTTGCTTGCCACACGAACATTGACGTGGCCTAAAAACTAAGCCACATCCTCGTCCGAGCCGACAATGTAAAACACTACATGTTGGAACCTATGGTCACGCCCCCAATGAAAACCCCAGATGGAAGTGGGGCACATGGCAAACAATGAACCACCCATGCCAAGGAGTGTGGGAACTGTCCGAGAACCTTGGGCAATGCCACACGTCCCTAAAAGCAGTGGCAGAGTTAAGAATTTTCTTTTGGGGGGGGGGGGTCAAGTTTAACAAAAAAATGAGATAGAGAGTAGAGGAGGTAGAGTTGGGAGTTGGAGGTGTTAGAAAGTGATCCTCTGCATTTTAGTTAAAGTTTTGGAGGCCAAGGACCCCACCAATATACTTGGCTCCGCCCTTACCTGGAAGTGAGGAGCACAGTGACACTCTCTGGTGGGCATTTAAGCGAATGACTCATGAGATATTCCCTTCTTCCACACTCTCAACATTCTAGTCCTCTCACTTTTTTGTTCTCTTGCTCTTTAGCACTGCTCGGTTACGACCAGTTCATCTTAATTCTTTAGTAGCTCAGCCTAGCTGCCCTTCCCAACTCTTACTGACTTGAGCATCAGGGTGCCTTTCCTTAGAGAATCTCATCGGGGTCTGTGACTCAACTTACTCGCTGGTCATTCGGTGTCTAACACTTCATCCTATTCACCTCCTTCAGCATAGCTCTTCCAACAATCCCAGTTTGGTTCTTCCAACTCAGCAGGACTTATATCTATTCCTCGTCCACATCAGTTCGGACAACATCACCTGCCTATCATTGAATTGGGGCCATGTGCCTTGAGTTTTAATGTGTTGCTTTCTATAAGATGGAATCAGGTGAAGTGATAAATCCAACTTGACTTGGAGTTGTTTGAGCCTTAATTGGGGATTTGGTTGAGGGGCAACTCATGGCAAACTTGACCCGTTGACATTATTACTGCAATTTTGGCCGGGTTAGCCTGAACCCAACGTAGGGTTGGGTTGAAGTTTAAAAGCAAGTTAAAGACTTAAACATGTATCTTTGGAGTCTAAGAAATAAATAGATTTGGCAAAAGAAAGTAGAGAAATCAACCCAACCCAAAATTAATCCAAGTGTAACCTAAACCCAACCCAAAATTTTAGGGTTGGATTTAATTTGACCTCAACCTGACCTAACCCAGCCCGATTTGCACTTGACATCATGGTTTTTAAAACCGGTTCAGAAGCCGAATTGGTCAGGGGTCCGGTTACCGGGTTGAACAGTCCAACCATTCGACCCGAACGGTTGTCCTGTTCTAACAAAGAATAAAAAATTTAGAAAAAAATAAAAAAATAAAAACCGGTCAAAACCGTTCGAACGGTTAACTGCCCGGGTCAGCGGTTAGCTGACCAAAATCAACGGTTTTGGGAAAAACCAGAACTGATCACCTGACCAGTTCCCGGTTTTCCGGTCCGACCATCCGGTCCGGTCCGGTTTTGAAAACCATGCTTGACATAGTAAATATTGAAATCTTCGTAAATATGACATTTGCTGAGTAACTGGATTTTCAAGTCGGATTTGATAAGAGGTCAACCCATTACCCATGCGGCCCAACCCATTGAAACAATAGTATTTGAAATTTTTCTAAACACAGGCACGTAGCCTTTTTTTTTTTGTACTTAACACAACACACACTAAACACACTAGCTAAATAGATTTTTCAGTTTTTAGAAAACCGTGATCTGAAATTGAACCAAAAGAGAGAGGCAAACAGAGACAACTAAACCCGGGAGCTGGGAGGTGGCTCCCCTTTCTTGTTTCCCGGTTCCTCACTTGAATATGTCTATTACTCGTGAATCGTGATCGTGATTCGTGAATTTGAACTTTTATTCATTAACGGCGTAGATCCGGATTTTTTGTAAATATATACGCTAGAATGCGCTGTGGATGCTGGATATGAAGCTCATCTGCAACGCAGGATCCAGTGATGGATGGATGCGGATTGTCATTGTGCAGCTGTGTAGGTCCCGCCCTCTTCGAAGGATGAAAAGTTTCTCCCCACTTAACAATGGAACCGCCGATAGGAGCTTCCATGTGAAGCAATAAATCCTCCTTGATAACGAAACCAAAGCAAACGTGCAGAGGAATAAAGTAGAGATAGAAAACTCTCTCTGTTTGTTTGTGGGTCGAAATCTCTCTCTCTGGTTCGGGCAAGGGAATGATGACACTTCAATGACTTGTTCTGTCTTTGGAGTATCTTCTTCGTGCCCGATGCTCATGTAGAAGGAAACAGAGGCTTTAGAGATCTCTCAGGAAGCTGTACCTGTAAGACCTTCTTCTAAATATCTTTCTATTTTCTGTTCCTTTAATTTGGGGGTGGGGTTGGGGGGTGGCTACGTTTTGTTTCCAATGTGATTGAAATGTCAGATACGTGATACGGTCTGCAGTTTATTTTTGGTCATTTGGGTTTTATTTTTTGTTCTTGATTTCCCATCCGGTTTTATGTTTCTGTTGTAACTTATATTCTTTACTCTGATTTGTTCATCCTTTTCCTTATGTGCTCGTGTTGAATTTGGAGCTTTTGCTTCTTAGTTGGTCGCGTGCTGTATACGATTTTCTGAATGGGTGTTTGATTTTGGTTAATTTGCTTCATTGAACTTACTTTTGTCCGTTGATTTTCTGTATTTCCTTTTGATTTTTTTTCTAGGTGGTTCTGTTTTTTACTATTTGTGCTTGTTGATGTGCTTATTAGCTTGAATTTGACTGCCACTACATCACATTCATCAGTCATAACGACTTACAATCATCTTCTTCTTAGGAAGACGGGTCCAAGAGATTTCTTAGGAAGATGGAGTTATATAGTCGATCTAGATTTTTTTCCCTTCATTTCTTTTTTCATCCCATCTTCTAACAAGTAAAGCAGGTAAAATGAGATTAGTATTTACCAGAAGCAGCAATGACGGAGCAGAATAAATGTATGATAAGCCCTATGAAGTAAGCAGAAGGGCCATTGCCCAATGATGGTGCTGGCCAACCTGGGTCTTAGGAGAGAAGACTGGATACAGAACAATGATGAAAAAAAAGTGAAAAAGAAATGAAGATTTATGGTGCCAATGGAGGAACCACACCTTCAGAAATAATGCAGTTTGATTTTATTGCCAAACAATCAACAGTCTGCAACTCCCTGTTGTTTTACTGGACCATGCATAGATGACCCACTAGATTTTCTTGGCACCCTAATTCCTTTTTTACCACTAGGTGATTCCCTTGGTGAGATAATCAAATGACCAAAGCTGTCAAAAACAGGGGTTTGGGTTTGATTAGCTGTCCAGATCACTGGTTCAAGGGCCAAAGTTGAAAACACTTCTTACTAGCTGCAGTTCCTATCTAGTGCTTCTATATTTCCATGTTGAGCAAAATAATATACAATGCTAAGTTGAATACGGAATCATCCCAGCCAAATGCCAACTACATCTGCATGCCTTCAAAATAATTGCCAATACAAATTTGTAGTTTTGTACTTACTATTAATCATCTCATCTTGGGAGAAAGAGATATTATGAGCAAATGCTACTTTTGTCATAAAGGCAGGGAATTAGCGGCCTACTTATTGCTTTTGTGCCCATATTCTTATAAAATATCAAGTAGTTTGAAAGAGAATGGGTAGCAGCAAAATGTCCCTGATTCAGGCAAGGCCACTTAAAAGGCTTCTCCAAGAGAGGTTAATCCTTTGGTGTCTCACTATTTTTGCAATCTCACTCCCTTAGGTTTTTTAAACACAAGCCAACCATTTATGAAAACAGTTGCCTTTTTTTTTTTTCTGGGCATCAATTCCAAAGGATTTTGAAGGTCTACTTTTTTGTATAGAGTGGTGCAACCTCATATACCAATCTTCGGATAATGCGTAATGTACATGATTCACACACCACACACCATGTCAGCCTTGTAAATCTTTTGATACTGTTAATAAGAATACTCAAACTAAAGGAAAAAAAAGAGCTATTCCTACAGAACTATCTTCGGGCATGTTACAACCATCTGAGAAAAGTAAAATTCTTTGTGACTCATAATGGTTGCAGCTAGAGAATTCAATCTCAATAAATTTCTTCCAGAAATTTTTAACCACGAACATTTCCTTCTTTTTGTCATGGAAAATCAAGGCATTGTCCAAATAACTAGTTGCGCAAAACCCAGAAACAACGGATTCAAATGGCACAAGAAAAACAAAGTAAATAAAGATACTGAGAAGCAAGAGAAGGGAAGATGAAGAATGGAGGACACAGATTTATGTTGTCCGGCCTTTGGCCTATGTCAACAGGTGATGGAGGAACAAAAATCCACTAAAGAAAACAATAATGGAGAGTACAAGGTTGAGCAGTCTCTCTCTCTCTCTCTCACACACACACACACACACACACACACACCCCAAAACCCTAAACCCCAATATACCTGAACTCCAAACTTTGTCTCTTTCACACTCTGTTCGCATGCTGATACAATGAGATACATATTTTGAGAAAACCATACAAGTATAATTCAGGCCCATAAACACAAAACAGGTCTGGTCCATAAATTTTCCCTTTGGGTTCTTCTCCAGCAAAAATTGCCAGGTTGAGTCATGGAGTGGGCCACAAACTGGAATTCAACGCACAAGTCAACACTATTTTACAATTTGGAACATCTCATCAATTAATTCTTGTTCATGGTTTTCAAGGTGCCAAGGAAAACCTAGGCAACAGAGGGCCCTTGTTACCTAGGCGATGAGTTTTTTATAATAAAAAACATAAATCCTGGGGTAGTTCCCTAGGTTTTATAGTAGTCAGCAGTATTCTTTGACTAATAATTACCATAATCCTTATGAAAAATCAAGTAAATCTTATTTAAAAAATGTGGAAACTCAACATATTTATGAGAAGTAAAGGAAGAAAGATAAGAAAACATAGAAATATAGGGGCTGAGCCCTTGTTTTTACCCTAGGAGAAGGAGTAATAATAATAATATAAGAATTGTTATTAATATAACAACAACAACAACAACAAAAATAATGATGATGATGATAATGATAATGATAATGCCAGGGGCACCTTGTCACCTAGGTGCCACCTTGAGAACTATACTCTTGTTTTTTATTTCTCTCCTTGTCAGTTTTCTATTCAATAAAGACATAGAGAAATTCATGCCCAATTAGGGCAAATCTCTGTTTCACCCTTAAAGTTACAGGTGCAAAATCCACACTTAAATTGCCTGAAAGAAAGAGAAAAGTAATATTAAGTTTTTTTTTTTGTGAATAAAGTAAATAAAGTTATTAAAATTGGTTTAAGAAGATTTTTTTTAATAGTGGATTTAGGAGTATTGTCTAGTGTACAACTGTACATCCAATGTCACAACTAAACATGAGAAGAATAGAAAGGCATAAGCCAAACTGAGAGTATGTCTTTATATTTGAGAATATTCAAGAAGGTTCAAGAAGATTGACCCTAATGGTTCTCTGTTCTTTATTTGTGAGATGCAATATCATGATCATCTGTGTATCCATTGCAGCACAGTTTTGATATGGGAACATTGGCACTTCATACTGAAGATGTTGGCTTAGGGCTTTATTCATCTCTGGGTCTGATTGAATCAGACAAAGGAATTCCAGGAACCCCTCTAGTGTTGCCACTCCTTTCTTCGCTTCTTGAGAGATCTGTTCAAAAGAATGAGAAGTTATTAGATTCCATGAAGAAGAAAGATGCAATCACAATCTTTCATGGCTTAAAAGCACCCACCATGAGTATCCGGAAATACATCGATCGCATCTTCAAGTACTCAGGCTGCACTCCATCTTGCTTTGTTGTCGCATATATATACATGGATAGATTCCTCCAACAGACAGATGTTTACCTCACTTCCCTCAATGTTCACCGACTTCTAATCACTGCTGTGATGTTAGCAGTGAAATTCGTTGAGGATGTGTAAGTACTAATTCTCCCTATAGGCAGGTATCTCTTTTGGTTATTCTGTATCGAATTCTAATAAAATAAGATAAAGAATAGATAAAAAGAAGGAAATGAAGAAACAAAGAAACAAAAAAGAAGAAAAGATAAATGATGTACCACATGTACTTCATCCTCAACAAATCCTACACCTGGTGACCAACTCATTGAGTCTGACCTTTTAATAGGAGGTCTTTAATGGGAAATTGCTCAAGAGGTGGAAGGACCTTGGACTTCATAACCTTGGGATCAGTATCTGAGGTCAATGATTAACAGAGAAATTTCATCATCTTCAGCCAATGCCTCAATGAAGAGCTGATGGGTGATTTAATTGTTCATTGATGTTAGCTAGCATATGTAGCATAGGGATATCCATTAATAACTTGGGTAACTAATTTGTTTGGATAATTAATTTCCTAATTTGACATCTCTGTGGGTATGTAACTAGAAAAAACATGGATATATGGTAACTTTATCTGAATTCTACATACATATAGCTTAATAATAAGTATATGATAAAATCATAAATGGCATATCGGGACAGCTCATTACATGATTGTTGTTGATAATAATAATACATCATTTCCTCCTTATGTTGGGAGTTTCTTTACTTCATTGTTGTGGTCCACATATATAATAGAGAAAACTTCATCAAGTACCATGGACATTAGGTCTATAAAATTCCTTTGGCATAGAAATTTGTGCTGGTGCTTTACCAATTACCATAGAGATAACATGACAGAAACTGCTTTCAACAACATCATGTTTTAAGGCTCAGGGAAAACTGTCAACAATATGTGCTGTGACATTCTAGGTTTCATAAAAGAAACACATGTCTCCATTGAGCAATGAATGACCATTCATGGAACTGGCCTTCTATGATGTCATCGAATATGTTTGTTGTCTAAGTACAGTAGAACATGAAATCTGCTCATTTCTTGATTTTTTTTTCTGTATTTGGTGTTATGCCTGAATAGCACAGCACCACACTTAGCCCCCCCCCCCCTCCAAATCTGGTGGTGGCGAGATTCGAATTCCCATCTCTGCTGGGACGAACCAACTACCATACCAACTGAGCCACCCCTCAGTTGGCTTTGTTTTGCTATTATGGGTCTTTATTTTTGTACAGAAACATGTATACATTGTACATACAACACTGTTTTCTATTTCCTCAATAAAATTATACTTTTATGATCAAAGAAAGAAAGAAAGAAACCTGTTTGTCTCTGGTTGTTGAGCCAAAGAAAACTCTTATGAAAGACAAAGTTAATTAGAAATAAAAGGGAACATATGAAAGAAATCTGTTTGTGTTGATTTTTGCAACCATGTGACAGTATATTCAATTTGTTTGAGTTAGAATTTACCTTGTGAACATATGAAATAGTGTCTGAGTTACAACGCTTCTTTTTCTCATTTAATTGTGGTTTTGGCTAAGATCAAGTGTCTTTAAAGATTAAAAATATTTGTTGACAGTAGATCAAAGAAAAATTTATTGAGACAAAAAAGGAAAAGACAGAACAGCAAGTGGAGGATTTTATTTCTTTCTTTCCAAATCCCCCAGCAAATGACAAAAGTAACAACTGCAGAAAAAAAAATTGCCTTGTTGCTCCCTTGCAGATGTGGTCAATCAGAAGATTTCCCTAAGGATTACTCAGTTGAAATGGTTGAAACTTGAACAATGAAAAGAAGAAACCCCATATAAAGGCCCCTGATTTTCAATGAATGAAGAAATGCCTTGACTTCTGCCTCTCTCAATGCACATGTAGTATAGGCTGGCCATCTTGAAACCTTTCTTCAAATGATCTGCTGTAAGAATACTGTCCAAGGCAACAAACAGTGCAAATGCTTCCATCCTTGGAGGAAATAAAATTTCCCCAAATTCCTCTAATATCCAAATTCTCCACTTGGTTCCAAATAATTGCATTGTAATAGGATCTTCTTTATCAGTCTGGACTCGTAAATGGACTGTGTGCCCTAAATTCTGTGTTGTATTGATAGGAACTATGAATTTTTGTAAAATTTTACTGATGTTTGCAATTCTAACTTGTTCTTTTGAATCTTTTAAAAGATGGTTTGGATTGAATAAACTAATAGCCATAAGCAGTGACATATACTAGCCACCTACTGCTGATTAAAAAGGGGGAAAAAGAATAAGTTCTAGGTTATTATTTCCTGCTTTTGAACTCTGTAGGTATGTTTGGACGAATGAGAAAGACTGAGTCAAGGCGTTTTATTGTACGGAATTGTTTGATGTGATTTTTATTGTGGGGTGGTGCTTGTAGAATTAGTACCACGTTTTCTTTATCTGTTAATAAGAATTGTGCTCCCAATATCAGTTTAGAGAAAAAAAAAGGCTTTGGCAAATGCTGTTGACTGACTTTGCATTGAAAGTGGAAATAGGTCTCCTTTAAAATAAGGCTTCAGTTTTAGCGACACATTTTTTCATTTTTGTTTATACTTTTTCTTTCTGGATTCTGCTCTCTCCTATGATCCAAACCATCTCAAATAACAGACCACTCTGAAACTTGTCAGGTACTACAACAATGCCTATTATGCAAGAGTGGGAGGAATAACTATTGCAGAGATGAACAGGATGGAGATGAAGTTCCTGTTCAGTCTAGAATTTAGACTCCACGTTACCACAGAAACTTTCAAGTCTTACTGTTTGCAGTTGGAGAAAGAAGCTGCTGCAGAGTATAAGATTGAGCGGCCAATCCAGGTCTGTGGATTGAAGGAAAGCTGGCCAAACAAAGATGAGCCAAAATGTGCAACCACGATTGCAAGATACAGTTGCTAGTTATAGCTGTAAGTTTATCATTAATTCATGTTAGAAATAAGGATGTTGAATGGGTTTACATTGTAATCATACGTAACAGGTTGTAGTTACAGTAACAGACTGAGATTTGATTGCTTTTCAATAATCAGTTCGATTGCTTCTTGTGGTTCCCTTCCGAGTCTCCTACCCGAGGTAATCAAATAATAAAGAAAAAAAACTGACCAATGCAGTGTGTTTCAACAGGCTTTGACCTGTAACAAAGAACACATCTACTATGACCAAAGTTACAGCACTCCCTTGCTACTCCCAATGCAACGCGGATACGCCACTGATATTTTAAAAAAAAAATGGAAAACGGGATGCTATTTCCGTCGCTGGCATGTTCATGTTTCATTGGGGGCTTGCAGGCTAGTGCTGAGACCGTCGTTGCCACATATTTGAACTTCTTTACTCTGATGTTGTGTACTAGTCTTGGGAATGGATTGTGTGTGCGCTTTTGCTACTAGGCGGTATTCCTTCACTTGTTGATCACAACACTACACTGGAACTCTCACACCAAAAATAAATATGGGTTCAATTTAATAAATTCTAAAAGTAAGAACCAAGGTTTTCAAAGCATTGTTGACCCAGATGGTTGGACCGTTCAGCTTGAAAAGCATCCAAACAGCCGGCTCTGCTTCACCCTAAAACTGTTCCTGGGCCAAAAAATGTTGACTTGATCAGTGATTCACTGACCCGGGCAGTTGAACCATTGGCCCATCAATCCAAACAACGGTTTTGACTATTTTTTAAATCAGAACGGACCATCTATTTGAACTAGACAGTTGAACCACTGACTCAAAAACCGGTGGCCAAGGTTCCGGTTTTGGATCAGTTTTTAAAACATTGGTAAGAATGATGTAACACCCGAGAAAGAATCAGTCTCGCTTTTGATGTTTAGGCATTCTAGTTGCTTAGACATCATACCTGGGTAAGTTAGAAATGTCCACATGGCCATGAATAGACCTGTTCATGGGCTGGGCCAGGCCGAGTTCAGACTGGGCTTTGTATATGTATCAACAGAATACACTCAGGCCCGAGCCCGAGCCCGACTAGAAATTTAAAAACATTTTTTTTATTTTTTATTCAATAAAAAAATATTTTATTTATATTAAAAACCTTCAAAACTAAAAAATAATAAACATCTCACTATTACTTGAAAAAAAGAAAAGAATAAAGAAAAATATTGTATATATTTTTTATTAAATAAAATATATTATTATTATTTAATATAAGAAGAATGACGGTTCAACCTAGCGTCAAAATTCATAGGCCTAAAGTACAGTTGATGGATAAATTTTACCTAAATAAAACTTATTTTACTATGAGCCCATTAATAAATGCAAAAAGAACATTGTAAGTTAGTCGATGGAAAAGAGATTCCCATTGACCAACTTTCCCAAGCTTATTTACTGATAAATGAACCGGATAAAAATCGGTGGCGCATAACAAGTACTTCAAGCATGATTTCTGTGCCTAAAAAGATTATTTTGCTGAATTAACGAAATTCTCTTGTTCAAAAAAATCTTTTCATTTTCATCCGAACGAAGAAGGATCATTCCGGTCCAGTTTTCAGATCAGATCGGCTGGGCCAGCTGCTGCAGCTGAATCCGTATTTTGTCAGCACAAAGATGTCCTCACACAATACTTCACAGTCGTGTTGTGAGAACAGTCTGAAGACCATTATTGCGAGGATGAAATCCGAATTTTTTGCAGTATCATCATTGAATATGGATTTGATTTGCTCCTCACAAATGAAATATCACTGAATCCAGATTTGCTCCTCAGCTTGTCTCACACCAACCTCAGTTTTTACAGTGCACATTGGAAATATCTCCTGTACTATTATTATGTTCTCAATTCAGGGCCAGTTGAACCTAGAAAATGAGAAAACCATACCGACTGACTGCTTATTCGCTTTGAAAAAGATTCAAACTCAAGTAGTTGAGCAACAAACAATTTTAAATTGGAATCACATGAACGAGAAGGGTGAGATCCATCTTAGACCCGCTAACTTGCAAGAGACAAGGTTCAAAGTATCAATGCGTATCGGTCTGTATCAGTATTTTTTTTAGGTTTTATTTATTTTTTTCAAAATTGGTTCAGAGTTATTGGTTTAAAGCTCGGCTACCATCTAAACCAATGTCTGACCCGATACAACCCCTGGAGGGGCATATCGAGAAGTCATCAACACGATACATATCGTATCGATACTTTGAACCTTGACAAGAAAAAGCCAGTCAAACCCAACTTTATTTGTGGATTAAAACCGGCAATCAGTGGTTCCACAACTTCTGTTATTCGTGCAAGGGACGAAGCTCCATAGCACAAGTAGCGGGATGACGCAAAAGTGTTAATTCTTAAGCTCAACATAGTAGAAGGGGATATGCTATAGGCTGAGATGAAACAAATCACAGCAACTCATTCAAGACCATACCATGATAAAAAAGGATAGCCTTCTTTTTTTTGACATTACTAGATAGCTCACTAGCTCCACATCTTAGTACCACCCCTACAACCTAAATAAATAGGGGCACTGTATGGTGCTGCCGTGCCGAAGTTTGTGCAAATGCTGAGGCAATACTGTTATTGATTATTACCTATCTTAAAATTCTAGACCCTACCCATCTCCTAAACTTCCCAACCTGTACGCACCCCAAACACCCTGCACATGAAAATGCAAAATCCTCTCCAATCTTACCCTCCACACATTCAAAGGTAAGTTGGGTTGGGCTTAAACCCACATCTAATTTCTTATTATTTCTTGTTATATATAAGCAATAAAAAAGTAAAATAACATGAAAAAACAGCAAAATTTCCAATTATTTGATTAATATATGTAAGAAACACATAAACTATCAATTATCATTTACATAAAATTCAAAATATTATTAAATTCAACACCTAATATTTAAAGTTCATATGCTTTCGAACAATATGCGGGTCAGGGAGGGTTGGGTTTAGCCTAATACTATACCCTACCCGAACCCATACGGGCTATAGAATCCCAAAACCCATCCCGCCCTAAAATTGTCATCTTGACAAGATACCACGTTATTGGAGAAAATGCCCACCCAAAAAGAGTGACCGGTCATTAATTTGATTCTGCAGCTGAGTACCACTGTCAATATGCATGCTACGCATGCTACAATGCTTGAATCTCCAATTCAAAACATGTAATCTTTTGTTAACTGGACCCTAACGTGTCACCTCACCTCATCCATCTCCTATGATGAAAATAGCATTGGATGCTATTCACCAATCAAATGGACGGTCAACCTAAATGATCAAGTTCTTTTGAGGGAGAGGGGGCGGCCTGAATCTAGATACGAGAATGTAGATCCATCCAAAGGCTACTTTAATAACAATCCATATCAAGGCTACCTACCTATACATACAATCAGGACTAGGTGGCAAAAAAAAGGCAAGATTTCCTTTTCAACTTTAAAAAGTAAATAAAAAAGCTATAAAGGAAAGAAAAACTAGCGAATAAAAAAGTCTAAACCAAAGAACTTTTTATCAAAATAGAAAAAAAACAAGACTTGTGATCAACAGAAAAACAGAGAACTCTATGGGTAGGAGATCACAGTATGCCAATTCATTACATTTCTCACCGAGATGGCCCAGCCAAGAATGACAATCTTTGTTTTGCGCTCAATTTTTTTTGATAAGTAATATAAGTTTATTGATTAAAAATCACAAGTAAAAGGTTACAAAGAGCAAGCTCCCCATAAAGAGGCGTGAGATGCCGCCTCTAAACTACATCACACAGCTTACAATTGAGCCCAAAAGAAATGGTTCCTATATCTCCCTTGTTTGGCTAGAAAACCTGTCATCCCATTTGCTGATCTTCTTTCCCATTGAACTCTGACTGTTATATTAGTAGTTAAGCATTCGAACCTTCTTGTAGCCCCCCTATAGGACCAAACTACAGTTTCCAGCTCTTTCAGCCAACCAATAACCAGTTTAGAGTCACCCTCAATTAACAAGTATCCCTTTGCATTAACTGAGTGTTCCTTGCCTATAGGACCAGAAAATAGGGCTACAACCTGGTCCTCAGCATTTTTGAAGACTCCTCCAATTCCAAACGGCCCTGGGTTACCAATACTACTGCCATCAAAATTTAACTTAATAACACCTTCTTCAGGAGGTCTCCAATCCACCAAAGGTTTATTTCTTGCAGTAGAACTGTTGGCAACTTGCTCCCAATTTCTCCAGATGTCATCAAAGGAGAAGGGTAAAAAGAGGTCCAAGGACTTTACCCAATTTATAGCCCTATTTAGAGTGCTTTCCCTTTGCTAGTCTCATCCCTTTCCTTGTCATTGAAGGATTCTAGCATTCCTTTCCTCCCAAACATTCCTTGCGCTCAATTGTAATATTCTGTTTTTTTTATAGGAGGTAGCATCCCGTGCCTCTCTAAGGGATGCTTGTAATGATGTTATCTTTAGAATTAATAAAATATAAGCTCATTTATTAAAAAAAACATAAAACCAGAGAACATTATAACATTATGGCTAGGAGATCATAGTCATCCAACTCAGTACACTTCTCAGAGAGATGGTCCGAACAAGGAAGATCTACCTTCACTGTCAGGTGATTCAGTACTAAATGGTTGCCTTTCAAGGGGAACGCTGAATCCAGTTATGAGAAAATTGGGACCATCAAATTCAAAGTACAACCATTCAAAAGCCAACCCCCCAAACCCCAATGATCTGTACGAGTAGAGTCAAGATAGTGGCTAGGTTTCCTAGTATAAAAACTAAAAAACCACTAACTAGTAAAATAGGCTGTTGTTTTTGAGAAAATGTAGCAAAGATTTCATTAATGTACATGACAAGATGTACAATAGTGGAGAAAAGAAACACGGAGGTTACAATGGGAGATTTCTGTAACTAAACAAAGACTCCCAGAAAGCCAAACCAGACTATGCATTCATGTCATCAAGGATGCCTCTTGCTTCAGTTTCCAGGGAATTGAATCACCTTCAATAGTTAAGTCGGAGAAACCGAAATCTATGGCCATCCTAATTCCAGTGGGAGCAGCCAGCACCTCAGCCTTTGTAGGATCCCAGTTCCTATTGGGACATCCCACAATAAATGTTTCCAACCCTCCACTTATCACACCTACGATTCCTGCATCACCTGGATTCCCTAATGCACTGCCATCAAAATTTAATTTCACCACTCCCCCCTGACACTTGGGAGGCCCCAGATGGAAGGACAGATTGCTATGGGAAGAGTAAGGGTAGCTGATAACATTTCTCTGCAAGTCTTTTATAGAGATTCCATGGAACAACCCAGGACTCACAATCCACATGTTGCAAAGGTGAGATGTGGATTACAACCCAGGACTCACAAATCAGCTCTTCAACCAGTCTAGCCTTGTTATCAAAATTTGGCTGTTTCTTCCATCTCAACCACCTCTGCATAACAGCATGGATTACTATTGTCCAATAATTTTTTTCCCTTCTATTGAGCCCCCTACCTTTCCATTATCAAAAAAGTCCATGACAGCCCCTGGAGCAACCCAGCTATACCCAGAAAGGTTTAAGAAATGGTTCCAAATTTTTTGTGTTTCCTGACAGTGTATTAATAAATGATTGGAGATTCTCCACTTCAAAGGCAGAGAATACAAGTGCGGGGAGAAATATAGAGACAGCCACCATTCTTCTTTTGTAAGAGATCTAAGGTTTTAGATTCTCTTCAGACTAGTTTTCCAAACAAAGAAACAAACTCTATAAGGAATGTGAAAACACTAATCTTCTTTGCAGGGACATGGGTATTAAGCACCTATGTGGTCAATGCCTTGAAAAGGACTTTAGTTGAGAAGCTACCAGTGGCGTGTAGATTTCAAACACATTGGTCAGGGGCCGAGGGGGAGATAGTAGACTCTTTTAGGGAGTGAAGAAGATTGGTCACTTCAGCAATTTCCACATCCCTTAAAGGCCCTTCTAAGGTACAGGCTACAGTTGTTTCCTTGGGAAGGAAAGGAAAGACAGACCGAAATGGTGGCTTCTTGGTCAGCAGGAGACTCAAATTACAGTCAATAAAAGAAACCCTAAAACCTAATCGTATATTATGAAGTTCAAAGCCCTAATCTATCAAAAACTCAAAAGACATCGAGCGTGACATTCTAATTTCCAACAACCTGAACCTAGACGCAAACAATAAAACTGAGATAGGATTCAATCCATTAGACATCGTAGTTTTGCAACTCTATAACACAATTCTCGTCCATGAGAAACATTAAAAAGAAACTGCCTTGAAACATAATCTACTGCAATCGGAACTTGTGTTAAACAAGCAAAACAATCACATCAGTCATTATAGAATTCAAAATTCTAGGACTTGATAACTTAAAACACTATATAGTCGATGCTCAAAATTTTCAAAAGCAAACTTCAAAAATGGCTAACATCACTGGATTGCTCCTTATGAAAACCCTAAACAACCTGAACCAAAAAGACTGAGCCAACCATTGGACTCCAGATAGACTAATTTCTTCAAAAACAAACCTAGTTTTTCAACGGTAAGATTTCTGAAACCTGGCACGCGCACCCCGTCCACCGAACTTCTTGGGCTCGCAACGACGAGGGTCGGCAACAAGTAGCGTCCGGTCGTATCTCACCAGGATGTCTTTGATCTCCTTTTTCGCTTGTTCATCCACGTACTTCTGGTAGTAAGCAACCAATGCCTTGGCTATGCTTTGCCGAATTGCATATATCTGCGAGGTGTGCCCACCACCTCGCACTCGGATTCGCATATCGACGCCGGAGAATCGGTGCCTCCCCAGCAGAAGGATGGGCTCGTAGGCTTTAAATCGAAGAATCTCCGGCTCCACTAACTCGATTGGACATCCGTTGATCTTGATCAGACCCCTGCCTCGCTTACAGTAGGTGACGGCGACAGCCGTTTTCTTCCGGCCGAAACATTGAACGGATTCTATTGGCGACGACATAGTTGTGCTTCTTCTTCTCCTCTCTCTCTCTAATGCTCCTAAGTCCTAACCCTAACCCTAAAAAAGTTTCGAAACAAATGCAGAGAGAGAGAAAATAAGGCGTAGGTGTTAAAAATTGCTACTCACTCGCGAGTAGGATTAGAGATATACTTTTACACGCGTTCTGTACATCTCCAATTCAACTCGCGAGAGTACCAGTGTTTATAGTGTTTAATTACACGGACCCCTCTTGTACTATATAGTCTTTGTGACAAAGACCCTCTGCACTTTTTTATGATAAAGACTCCTTCTGTACTTTGGCTGTTAGACAAACCCCCCCTCCGTTAATACTCCCTCACTTAACTTCGAAAAAGATTCTCGCTTGACTATTTGGAATTTTTTAAATGCCCAAACTACCATTTTCTTTACATTTTATTGTCTTCTCCACTGAAGTTCACCGAAGGGGCTATAGTAAAGACGGTCGTTTTAGGACATTTTGTGATGGAGGTAAATTTGACCCGACCTCTTGATCGTCCGATACGTGGAAGCAGCCAAGGGTGACTTGAAAAGAACGACAGCTCGGCACGGCAGTGCTTAAGGCACGAGCTCCAAGAAGATGAACCCCGAGCTCCCCCAAGAGGGACCTGTGACCCGAGCTCCCCAAAAGAAGTTCGAACTCTCCCCTTGGCCCCAAACCTTG
>NW_010729077.1:5657753-5673875 GCF_000365185.1 Nelumbo nucifera | reverse complement strand
CACCCCGAGAATGGAGGTACGTGATAACTTTGTGCTATCTGGTCTTGATCTTGCCTTTGAGGAAATACTAACTTGAGCTTCAGAGCACTCTCACTGGGTTCCTCCCCGGAGACTCCTCGCCTTCTTCTCCGTTTCAGGCACCTGTTGCTCCAGTCAGAGACAAAATCGTTAACAGTTAGGACCGACCGGATTGCGCTACATCAGTTTGCTTTACACTTTGCTCACATTTTTCTGCAGAAACGATACCAACCGCTTTGGAAAAACTACTAACCTCGCTGCACAGTTCTTCATCAATGTAGCCACCAGCCTGGATTTGGTTAGGTAGTTTTGTCTATTGAATCTTCCATATAGATTTGTCATTCATTCTATGCCAAAACATTTCATTTTGTTCTCTTAAACCCCCAGCTCCTCTTATTTCAATCTCTCCTGAAACTTAAGCTTCGTCAATACTTTTCTTCTCTGTTTTTGACAAACAACAGAGACGTGCAATGAGGAAAATAAGTGCGATGAAGAAAAGTTCTTCTCCTTGTATTTGAATATATAGCATCATACATATTTATAATTTACAAGTAACCATTGCCATGAAGATCGAGACACTGTCACTTGCTTCTTGGTCTTCCATTCCATGAAAGAAGTGATCCCCCAAGAATCATAACATATTCCGTAGTAGATCGTCTTGTGAGTGGACAACAAGTCCAATCAGAGTCGCAATAGGCCTGTAGAATGAAATCATTAGAGGCGGAGAATAAAATGCCTTGTTGAACATTGGTGGAGACAGCGAATGACACGCTTAGCAGCTTGGAGGTGTTTTTGACGTGGTGCATTCATAACCTGGGTAAGCATGTGAACTAGGTAAGACAAGTCTGGGCGAGTAATGGTCAAGTAAGTAAGTCGCCCAACAAGTTTCCGGTATTGGGCTAGATCATCAAGTAATGGACGAGTTATCTACAAAATGTCGTTGCTGCTCCATGGGATGAGTAACATGATTGAAATCAATCATTCCAGTGTCTGTAACTATATCCATTACATATTTGCATTGTGAGACAAAGATACCCGAAGAAGATCAAGAGACTTCAAGTCTCAGAAAATAGTGGAGGGGACCAAGATTCTTCAAGTGAAAACATCTATCAATGTGAGATTTGATGTCAGCAATGCGTGCTGGATCACTACTGGTGATAACCAGATCATCTACATAAACAAGCACGACAAGATAAGAGGAACCCTGATAGGAAGTGAATAAAGAGCTTCGCCGACTTACTCAATAGTTTTCGTTGCTATTTGTCTTGTATGTAACCTTGTAAGTTTTCCTTTTCTAAGTTGTCTCTACTTACTATTACTTGGATTCTTTTACCCAGTTTATTTCTTATATGCCAAATAACAGGGGCAGGTCTAAGCCAATGGAATTGTCAAAGAAAAGGGCCGAGGAGATAGGTGTTTGGGACAGAAATAGTGTTGTTGCAGCAACAATAGAAGGGAAGAGAAAGGCGATGTTGCTCCAGAGTTCTCAAAAGTCCATTCACAATAGTTGAGTGTTCCCTTTTTTATTATTAATTTATCGAAGAGTTTTTTCTTTTCCTGCGACGACCATAGGTGAAATGATAGAAGTATGTCTTTCTCAACAAGTGAGCAATGTAGGTATTTTAGGGTTAGTTAGGTTGTAAAGTGGGCAAGAAAAAGAAAATAAAGAAAGTTTTGTGGGGTATTTGAGTGATTTAACCCTTTTGTCATTTGATTTAGGTATTTGTCACAAGTAAAAGTACAAGGGGTTTTTATGGGAAAAAAAGTGTAGGAGGGGTCTTTGTCACAAACCCCATTGTACAGGGGCTCCGTGTAATTTATCCTTATCTTTTAGTGTTTATTTTATTAAAGGGCAATTTATAAACTGTACCCTTATTGTTTACGTATTGTTTTAAATTACCTTTAAATTTTCTGACACATGCAAATATTGGGCCTTATTTGCATGTGACACCATATGATTGATAATATTGTCTATAATTCTTAAAATACCTTTTTATGGCCAAAAATGCCCTTCTAATTTTAGTTTATAGGGCTCGGTCAGCACTGAATTGCTTCTTGGAGTAGGACTCGGCCACTGGCATTTGTAACCCATTTTATTAACATTTGTAACCAGCGGTGGATTTTGGAACTACGGTGTGGGGGAGGAGAAAGGAGAACGTGGGTGACCCATGACACTGCGGTGTTGGGGAGGAGAAAGGAGGACACCAACACCCCTTCCTCCTCCGACCCCTCTCTCTCTCTCTCTTCCTTTCCTCTGACACTGAACAGATTTGCTTTCTGAGTTTTATTTTCCGAAAAAATGGTGAACTTGTATGACACGAAACTGGCTATATGTTTATCTTTTCCATGTTTTGTGAGTATTTCCTATTTATTCTTCTGATTTTGATATCTTGCGGCATTAAACGAGGACTAGAAGCTCTGCTACATAGTAAATCACGGTTGTTGTGGTTATGAATGAGAGAGAAGTTTGAATCTGATTTATCAAAAAAAGAAACAAAGATTGAATAATCAATCAGCAACCCCTCAATCTAATATCCCGAATGCCCAAACCAATGGCTAAGCGATGCGGAACACCAATAGTCAACGTATTGAAAACCCAATCAAGAACGTGGCGTTCCCTTTGTTAGAGATGTGTAATCACTTTAAAAGGGGTTTCATTACTTGTTCTGGCGTCAGTACTCCATACAGGGACTAAATAGATTTCGTGGTCACCATTAGGTGGATGCTTTCTCTGTGTTCTCCTGTGTTTGCAATAGGTCGATCTTTCTAACAATAATTTCACAAGTCTTGAGATTTGATGATCAGAGGGGTGGTGCTGACGAGGGCAGCGCTTTTGGTAACAGAGGAAATTCACAAAGAGATGAGGGCGGTGCCTCCCCTAAAGGCTGAAGTCACAGACCCACAACCGTTACAAGAAAGCCCTTCTTGTCAGAACGACAACCTTGACAGACACATACCCAGAACTGTTACAAGCAAACCCAAGCAATAACCAGAAGACAAACTCCCCTTACTTAATTTACCAGTTCGTTTAACTGGTCACTGTTGTTAATAACAAAAGGTGAAGGGGTTGGAATTGTCATATTGGAATTTTTTAGCCCAGGTGCTTCAAGTTGTCGCTCTTGGTGAGCTCGGAGCCTCGGATGAGAGGTATTCATTTTCCTCGAATGGAGATCAAATGGTGGTATTCATTTTAGCAATGGTGGTAGTGACGGCCATG
This sequence comes from Nelumbo nucifera, assembly GCF_000365185.1. The sequence continues at coordinate 5,670,640 of NW_010729077.1, read as the reverse complement.
TGGGGGAATGTGAGTGAAGTAAAGGGGAAAAAGGAGAAGGCGTGCACCAAGGGATGGGAGTGCCAGGGCTCCATGTACTGTTGCAACCTAACCATCTCCGTCTACTTCTAGACCAACCGGTTTGAGAACCTGTTCTCCAGCGTAACAAGTTGTTTTTGAGAAGGTTATTTCTCAACTGGAATTTCTTGAACAGAAAGGCATTGAACGGGTTTTTTTCTGGTGGGTCGGGAGTCTCCGGTAGCTTCATAGATAACCGTCTCACTTAAACAAGAAACCAAGGGGAAAAACAGGCAGCACTGGAACGTGGGGAACAAATGTTGTCCTTCCATCGAACAAAAGATGATGGGGTAAGAAGGTAATTTGAATAATAAGATCAATTTGTGTCGGACTTAACGGAAGGATAAAAACATAAATTCAAACTTAAGGGTAGTTTAAGACAATATGTGTAGAGTTAGAAAGTTTCGTAARCAGTAGGGATAGTTTAAGGAAATTGCCCTTTGATAAATACTTATGCCCTGTTTGATTTCACCGGTAAGAAGTACTTATTTTTATAAGTACTTAGAAAAAAAGTGTTGGGATCACACATTAAGTGGAAAAAAAACACTTATGCCTGTTTGGTAAATAAGTTAGGGCCCATTTGGCGTGTCTTTTCGCGTGGTCTCTCAGCTGTTTACAAGCTGAGAAGACTGATTTTTTATCTATTCCCGTTTGGCTCGCAGAAGATCTAGTTGCTTAAAGACGGTGCATCAAAAAGACGCAAGAAGCCCATCTCGAGCTGATTTTGAGAAGCTTCAAATAAAGCTTCCCGCGTCTTTCACGTTTTAATCTCGCGCAGAAAGACGCGGACAACTGCACGGAAAGACGCACATTCGCCAAACTATCTTCGGGCTGCCCAGATCTTATATCAAAAGCTCAATGCATCTTTTGACTGTCAGAACTACAAGAAGATCTTCTCAAAAAGACGTGCCAAATGGAACCTTAGGTATAAATGTTTTATTTTTCAAAATAAGCACTTAACAAATAAGCAATTTCAAGGTTGCTTTTTTATTCAAAAATTTTCATAATGTCCAAACTGCCCCCATGAATGGAGAAAACCCTTGTCTTCTCCATTCGCCCAGTTTGAATAGGGCGTTAACGGCAAGATATCAAAGRGCGATTGGTGAAGACTTTGAATATGAAAAATCAACCGGTGGGTGGGTTGTTTTTCAATTATAGTCAATCATCTTCGTCTCCCCTTTTTGTTTTTTGACGTTTTTTCTGATATGAAATCTTCAACCAAAACCCTACCTGAAACGCACCGGCAGGTAAAGCTCCCTCCACCTACCACTTTGATCATTTTTAGTTTTTATCCTTTTTCTTGTATATTTTAGTGAAAGTCGATTTTTTTTATTTTTCAATTATATGAATTGAAAAAATGATGCATGTTATGAACAACTATGAATTTTTTCTCTTATAGAAATATTATGCAATTATTTGAATTTATTTTGTTATGTTCTTGCATATTCCAAATTTTGCTTCATTTTTTCAGGAATTTTAATGTGAATAATTGGTGAATGTATGAATTTATTTTGTTATGTTCTTGCATATTCCGAATGTTGCTTCATATTTTTTGGAATATTAATGTGAATAATTGGTGAATGTGTGAATTATTATTATTATTATTAGGTCATTATCATTATTGTTATTATTACAATTATTTTCATTATCATTGTTTTTATTCATTTTTGGTCTATTTGGGTCCACATGGTACTCTACGTGTGGGTCCATGTGGGCTAAAATTGTTTATATGTGTGAAAAACATTATTTATATGTGTGGGTGAAATGAGGGATAAAATTGTCATTTAAAATAAAATAAACACTTGTGGGGATACTAGCTCACCAAATATCCCCACCTAATAAGTGATTTGGCAAATGGGTCACCAAACAGCTTTAAGTGGTTGTTAAAATAAGCACTTAGGCAACAAGTGCCTATTTTAGCAACCACTTAATCACCAAACATAGCCTTAGTTTTACATTTACAAAATTAGCCTACTTTAATCAAGAAATCCAAAATTTGATCTTATTTTTTCCTTAGAATACCTATACTACCTATGAGTGCTTATTAGAACACTATAAGCACTTTTATATCAAATAAGTACTCCCAAAAACTTGCCTATAGGCTTGCAACTATTGCAAACCGTGCTTTCAGTCTATAAGGATAGAGAGCAAGGAGGTTCAAGAGAACCATATGATCCACAATATGGATTTGGCTAAGAGGAAATCGGCTTTGGTGCTCACAAGACCATGCTCATACCGTTCGCACAGTCCTTTGCAACCTTGCATAGGGAATATCACTTTATGAAAAAAAAACATATGAGTATGGAGATATTCCCAATGCACGACTGTAAAAGGTTGTACAAACAATGTGAGTACGGTCTTGTGAGAATTGAAGCCAATCTTAGCAAAGAAAGGATCTGAGCTCCTCCACTTTGGTGGATCAATTGAAAATCATTTTTTGGAACATAAGAGGATCAATTCATGCCAAAGAAGAGTGGCATGGGGCTTCTAGAAAAAGTGGGACCCTTTAATTCTTTACATTCAATAAACTAAGCTAGAGGAGGTCACTATGGAAATTATTAGAAGCTTATGGGGTGATAGGGACTGCAAATGGGAGGCAATACCAATAGTTGGTACAGTAGAAGGCTTGCTAATCATCTGGGATCCAAGTTATTTATTGGCTCAAGAAGTGGTAAAGGGAATGCTTTCTATTTAAGTCTAATTCCAATCGGAAGGAGATCTCTTAAATCGGGTTTTAACTATTCTCAATGGCCCAACTAAAGACAATAGAAGGTCAGAGTTATGGGTTGAACTAGATGGGATTAGAGAGAGATCTATGAGGATTTCCTTGGGTGGTTGGAGGGGATTTCAACACAATCAAGTTTTCTCATGAAAATAAGTGAGAAAACCATAGATGTAGAGGCCAACAAGGCTTCTCTTAGTTCATGAGAAGATGGAATTAGTAGACCTACCACTAACAGAGTAGGTTACACTTGGACAAACAATCAAGAGGAACCAATGCTGGAAAAATTAGATAGATTTGTAATTTATACTCAATGGGAAGACAAATTCCCAAACCTATCCTAAGAAGCTCTTCCTTAACCCATGTTGAATCATTCCCTAGTCCTCTTAGATTGCAAAGGAATTGCCTCACCTGTTCAAGGGCCAGGTCGGGCTTTGCCTCTACATTAATAGAATATGCGCAGGCACGAGCCTGAGCCCGACCTGACCATCGGGCCTAGGTCTTGAGCCCGAGCCCAACCCTCATATAAAGCCTGAAGCCTAGGCCCGACCTGAAATTTGGAAAAAAGATTTTTTTCCTTTTTTATTCAATTAAAAACTATTTTATTTATATTAAAAGACCTCAAAACTTAAAAAAATAAGGGTAAATTTCTTAAACTACCCTTATGGTGTAGCTAATTGACTAAGTGTACCCTTACTATTTGAAAATTGATTGACGCTACCCTACTGTTTCTAACAATTGACTAGCTCTACCCTTATCGTCCGCTTTCGTTAATATTCCATCAAATTCATATACAGATGATGTATATTTTTAAAAAACCCAATTTTACCCTTACTATCTTCTTCCTTTCAACAACAAACCAGTTTGGCATGGAGAGAGATTCATTTTGTATGGGGTTAGATCATCTCATCACAATAACAAGTCCACCATTCAAAAGATGCAGAGCGTCAGCGATAGAGGTTAACCGTTGAAGTTGGATTGGGTGCCTGGAAACATTATTGATTGAAGACAATATTAGACAGTCAACAATGGTCCGTTTTCATTTCTTCTCATGAAAGATAAATAGCTACCATGCACCATCTCGGTTATCGACCTTCACAGTACTATGTGCTTATATCTGAGTTTGTCTGGTAAAAGCTGGGGACAAAAGGGTTTCTTTTTCATTTAAGATGGATTGTAGAGGGATGATTTACTTAGACAAGATGGGATCGTCGTCGCAACACAGCTGATTGAAGACTCAATCAATGGTTTGAACGATGGAGCTCTGGATGAAGCATAGCTCTGAGTTTCATGCTTGTTGTCTTATGGGGTTGAGGGGAAGATTTGGTATGTTGGGTCGCTACGAATGGGGATATACAAGGCAGATTTTGGATGGGGAGGCCAAAGAAGGTGGAGTTAACGCTTGTGGTGCTCCCGTAGGTTCAGTAGGGAGAGACCCCATTATTCTCGACTCTATGGTTCTTTCGTCAACCATTCATGCCCTGTTATCCTTCCCAAACCAATTGTCCTTAACCCTAACTCATCTTCTAATTCCCAGGTTCATTCTCCCGTAATCTCCGACAGAAGATCATTTTCAACATCTCTACCCTGATTGTAATTGGTGTTTCTATTGTGGTGGCCTGGTGTGGTTGTTGTTACTGTCCTCAACCTCTGGGTACGGTCATTCTACTTCTCGTCTGCTACAACCCTCACGCTATTGATTATAGATGAGTTCAACCAATATCTCAGATTTTAGTGATGGTGCCCTTGCCCTGCTCAACAAGGATTGTTACCAGTTGTTGCTGCAACTTCAGCGGTGCTCAAAGACGGTAAACTAATTTCCATAAAGAAGCTTACTATGTCAAGCCTTGTTAGTCCCATGAATATTTCAAGATCTAGTCATCATCCGCCATTCTGGAGAAGAGAATGAGAGGGAGAGGGAGAGATTCGAGTAAGGATCCCATATTCAAGATATGAGAGATACTCATATGTGAGATTCGGTCATCATCCACTGTTCCAATAGTTTCAACGGTTTTGGTAGTTCCAGCAAAGAGGGAGAGATCCGAGTAATCTATAGTGGAGGGTAAAATAGTCTTTTTTTATATCTCCATTAATGCACGTTAATGATTAAGAAGGATTAGTCAATTGTCAGAAACACTAAGGGTAGCATTAGTCAATTTTCAAACAGTAAGGGTATACTTAGTTAATTAGCTAAACCATAAGGATAGTTTAAGAAATTTACCCAAAAATAATGAAAGATCTCACTATTACTTGAAAAAAGAGAAGAAAATAAAGAAAAAATATATTATATATTTTTATTATATAATACACTATCAAGTCAAGCTCGGGCTTAGGCTGACTTTTTTGAGAAAGCCCAAGCCCAGCCCGAAAAATGGTCAAACCCAAATTTTAGGCCTAAGCACAAGCTTGCAGGCCTGAAATCCTATCAAAGCCCGACTTAAATCGGCTCGGGTTGGACCAGCCCGTCGGGCTACTTAGCCCATGAACAAGTCTAGCTGCAGGAGGAAGGAATCTTGGAACTTTTGAAGAAGTGGTGGGAGGATTTTAACATAGAGGGGACAACAAACCACATATTCAGTAAGAAATTATCTCACCTGAAATTTGAACTAAAAAGATGGAGTAGACAAAACTTTAAAGATAGAGATAGGAAAAATCTAAATGCTTACAAGCAATCGGGGAGATTGATAGAGTGAAAGAATATAGGACAATTTCCACAAAGGAAAATTTTAAAAGGACTAAGGTGAAGTTGGAATTTAATAAGATTTGCCATCAAGAAGAAATCAAATGGAGACAAAGATCTAGATGCTTATGGTTGAAACAAGGGGATAAAAACACTTTTTTCTTCCACAAGATGGATACTGGAAGAAGAGGAGAAAATCTTATTAAGAGATTGGAGGAAGGAGAAGAGGTGATTGAGGGACATGAAAGAATCAGAAGTGCAACCATTAACTTCTACCAAAATCTTACAAAGAAAGATGGAAAAGGAGGGCAAAGTTGAATGGCCTAAACTTTCGAACATTACCCCAAGAAGTTGCTAGCCATTTGGAGGAAGCCTTTATAAAGGAAGAAGATTTCATTGCTATCAAAGAAATGGAATGGGATAAGGCCCCTAGCCCAAATGATTTAACAATGGAGTTTCATAAAAAATGCTAGAGTTTCATCAAGGGAGACTTAATGAAGGTGTTTGATGAGTTCCATCAAAATGGAGCCTTAAAAGAAGCCTAAACTCCACTTTTCTATCATTAATCCCTAAGAAGAAAGGGGCAGCTTGCCTAAAATATTTTAGGCCAATAAGTCTATTTGGTAGTGTTTACAAAGTGATCGCAAAAGTGCTATGAGAAAGGCTAAGATTAGTGATGGAGATTATGATTTTAGATTCTCGAAGAGCTTTCATTGACGGAAGGCAGATCATTGATGGGGTTTTAATAGAAAATGAACCGCTTAATTCAAGACAAAGAAGTTAAGAAGAGGGAGTTTCTTTAAGGTAGACCTAGAGAAAACTTTTGACCATGTAAATTGGGAATTTCTGGATTATATGTTGATGAGGTTCAATTTTGGAAGGCTTTTGGAAGGAAATGGAGGAATTGAATGAAGGTTTGCACAAATACAACAAGCTTCTCAGTGTTAATAAATGGCAGCTCAGTAGGTAATTTTCACAACTTCAAGGGAATTAGACAATGATATCATTTATCTCCATTGCTTTTCATTTGCATCATTGAGGCCCTTAGCTCAATGGTGAACAAAGCGGTAGAGGGGGGATTCGTAGAGGGCTTCAAAGTAGGAGAACATCCGAGGATTACTTTCCTRCAATACACGAATGACACTATGTTCTTTGCTAACACTTCTCATGACCATTTGGAGGCTATTAGAATGATCCTTATTTGGTTTGAAGTGGTGTTTGGGCTAAAGGTGAATCTTTACAAAAGTGAATTATTGGTAATAGGAGATGGTTTCAACATTGAGCAACTAGCAAATGTAGTAGGATATAAGATGTGTAAATTTCCAACAAAATACTTAGGAATGCCTCTCGAGGAAAAATGCATTTTCAAGAAGATTTGGGAACAAGTGGTAGAAAGAATTAAAAGAAAGCTAGCTTCTCGGAAGCCAATATATCTATCAAAAGGTGGAAAACTGACCTTATTAAAAAGTATGCTTTCTTCCCTTCCTACTTACCTCTTATCCCTCTTCCCTATTTCCACCAACATAGCCAAGGATATAGAAAAGAAAATGAGAGACTTCCTACGGAATGAGTGGAAAGGGGCTTAAAGTTCCACTTAGTCAATTGGAACAAAGTGTGCAAACCAAGAAAATTGGGGGGGGGGGGGGTTAGGGATAAGAAATGTACTTTTAATCTGGCTTGCCTAGGCAAATGGTACTGGGGATGGAATAATCAGTCTTCAAGCTAATAAAAAGAATCATCATGGCTAAATACAGCTCAAGGAATCATGGTTGGGAACCAAAAGAGTCCAACTCGTTCCATGGGTGCGCAGTTTGGAGGGACATTTAAAAATCAGAATCAAATTTCAAGAAAGGAATAAAGTTGGTTGCAAGAGATGGAACAAGAATCAGATTTTGGCATGATATCTGGTGTGGCGATAGTTTTTTCAAAGAGAGCTTTCCATACCTTTTCGATATTTCACAAAACAAAGACTACCTAGTTTTAGAGACTTTTTTTTTTAGGATCAAGGGATTGGAGTTTGGAGCCCCTCCGAAAAACTGCAGCCCCACCCAAAGTGGCCTTCTTCACTTGGGTCACTTCTTTAGGAAAATGTTTGACTGCTGAGAACTTGGCAAAAAGAGGAAGACTGATGGAGCCTAGCAATGTGTAGAGAAAGCTCTAAAGACATGGAGCATATATATCTTAACTGTAAGTTTGCAGGGGAGCTTTGATTGAAGGCTTTGAGATGCTTCGAGGTGTCGTGCTTCCCTAAAGGTCTTTTGGAGTTACTTTGGAGTTGGAACCTAGCATTTATTTCTATTGACTCAGTTTGGACAAAGAGGAATTAGAGGATTTTTGAGGACAAGTACAACTCGTTTGATTTAATGCTCAAAGTTTTTTGGGGAAGAATTTATTCTTGGGTGGCTTCTCATAAATTATTCAAGAACACTCCTTAAAACACTTTTTTTTTTTAACAACTACAACATTTTTGTGTCTATGGACAATTTGCATGTATAAAGTTTTCTTTTCTTTTTTGATTTCCCTATTGTAAAAAAATAGGGGTGTATATGGGCCAACTTAGTTTGGTTGTAAGCTGTTTAACCAACTGAACTGGCTTGGTCATATTTGTGAATAGGAACAAAAATCAATTGACCATGATGGAAAACTAATCCAAACATGAAGGTCAGTTTCTTGATTCAACTTTGGTTTTCAGGGTTATTATTCAAATAGGCAAAGACAAACATTATTTCAAGAAATTTGAACATATAATGAAGTGATTAAGTCAAACATTGGCTCCAAAGAAGGTATGAAAACTAGAGTCCAAATATCCCAACCCAATAGACTTATGATATTCTTTATTCTTAATTTTTTTTTTGATAATAGAGATTGAAGAAATTCATTAAGGCTATGTTTGGTTTGAGGGAAAAAGTAGGGAAAGGTAGGGAAACCTATATGTTTTTGTATAGGTTTCCCTACCTTTCCCTACTTTTTCCTTCAAACCAAACACAACCTAAGAGAAAAGATTTAAGGGGGGTACATATCTTCAAAACAGAGGAACTCAAATGGGCTGAACCAAGCAGAGAAATGGTTTGCCATCAACTGATTAAAATCGGGGGAAAGGGTTGCACAAGCTAAATGATGAGCTACCCTATTTGTCTTTTTGCCATAGTGGAGGACATTAGATTGGGTAAAACACCTTGAGAGGTTACAAATATCTGACCACACATTTTTTAGGGGGTTGAATCAGACTATTTATTAGAATTGGCAACTGAAGCGGCTTCTAGAGAATCAGATTCCACCAGAATTCTATCTAGACCTTCTTTTAGAGCTTCCTAGCAGCCCAACTGAATGGCTCTTCCTTCAGAATCAATGATCGATTGGCAGCAAACTCGGTCTCCTCGAGCACCAACAACTTTCCCTTCCTAGTTCCTTATGATGCAGGCAATTCCTACCCACCCAGAGGATGCATTGAAGCTTGCATCACAATTCACCTTCATCCATTGGTTAGGAGGGGATGCCATCTATTGTTTGTTGCAGTTTTTGGCTCCAAATGTTCTATGAGTTATATAAGTTCCTTCCACATACTAGTGCTCTTCCTCACCATTGATAGTGGGTTTGGGCTTTCTCCCCTAAACATGAGATCATTCATGGCCTTCCAAATCTACCAGCACAGGATTGCTTGTAGAGTTGCCCAAGTATCTGTATCATCATCAGGGTAGTTGGTCTTTTGAAACCAAGACATGATCCAATTACCTAAGTTCTTGGATTCCACACTTTTAAAGATAAAGCCTAATGGGGATTGAAACTAGACTGATTTCGCGAATGAGAAACTAATAAAGAGGTGTTTCACATCCTCCTCTTGTCCACATCTTGGGCATATCCCATCAACTTTTATTTGTCGATGTTTCAACTCCATGCCGACCCCAATGGCTTGCCAGCACACCCTCCAAATGAAGTTTTTAATTTTAGGAGGAACTTTCAACTGCCAAACTTTCTTCCATAAAGTTGGTGGCGCTTGTGTTAAGATTTCGTTATTGGCTGCCCTTCTTGTTTCTTCATTTTACTCACAGATGATTTGGTAACCAGATTTCACCGAGTATTGACCATCCTTTGAGTAAGCCCAAATGAGTTTATCTTCCTCCTTTGCCATGCTTAGTGGTATAGTCAAGATACCTACAACTTCTGATGTTGAGAATAATTTGGCCACATTGTCTGATTCCATCAGCATGGGTATCAAATCATTGACTTTCAAAACCTCACATCATTGGGGTCTGGGGAAATGGATTTTAAAATCCTCTAAGGAAGGCAACCAAGGGTCATCCCAAATAAGTATATTAGCCACATAACCAATCCGCCAATAGAGACCATTTTTGAGAAGTTTCATATTGTAAGTGATGCTCTACCAAAGCTAGGAGGAGCGAGGGGACAATTTGAAGTCAATAGCAGTGATCTAGTTGAATACAAAGATATTATAAGTTTTCCCCATAAGGAATCCTGGCTATTCAGTAGCCTCTAGGCCATTTTCCCAAGGAGGGTCCAATTGAAAAGCTTTAGGTTCTGAAAGCCCATACCTCATTTAGATTTGACTAGGCAGAGAGTTTATTCCAATTTAGCCAATGTAATTTCCTCTCATTTGTTTTCTGACCCCAGAAGAAACTTGAGAACTTCCGGTTGATATCATCACAAACAACCACTGGGATTTTAAAGTGGCTCATGTAGTAGATAGGCGAAGCCGTGGCTACAGTTTTGATAAGAATTTCTCTACCGGCTTGGGTAAGTAGCTTCTGTTTCTACCCACTTATCCACTGAGAAGACTTATAGCCCATCTCAATGAAAGCTTTTCTTTTGTTATGACCAATGAGATTAGGCAGCCCTAGATATTTGGAATTCAAATTTTGTTCTTTCATTCTTAGCATCTTGCAGATCATCCTTTGAAACTTTCTTGGAGTGTTCCGACTAAAGAAAAAATTTGACTTATTGTAATTAATCATCTGTCCTGAAGCACTGTAAAATTGTTGAAGGACCAATCGGATCATATCTACATTTTGGAGACATGCTCTAGCAAAAAGAATGCAATTGACAACATAGAATAAATGAGAGTGGTGGGGTACCTCTTTTGATGCAAAGTGGCTCAATAAATGAGAGGGTCACCCTACCGGATTCCCTTGTATAGCTTCACCCTACCTCTTTGAACTCCATTCATCCATTGATATTGAAAGTGAAACCCATCGAAGACATGCAATTATAAATAAGATTCAAAGAGCGTTGGTTCATACCCATTTTCCTAAGAACTTTAATTATAAAATGCCAATCCAGCCTATCATAGGCTTTATTAAAATCAATCTTGATTGCCATGTAGAATGTCCTACCTTTCCTTTTGGACTTTAAAAAGTTGTAAGTTTCATGTGCAATGGCCACATTGTCAGAGATCATTCTATTCTTAATGAATGCGCTTTGGCTCTCGTCCACCATCTTAGGGAGAAGCAATTGCAATCTGTTCACTAGGCACTTGGCCAGGATTCAATATGTCACATTAGTAATTAAACTAATTGGTCTGTATTGAGAGATAGTTTCTGGGTGTTTACACTTGGGGATGAGTACAATGCTTGTGAACTAGGAGCTGAATCTTTTGCTAACTGGTTCAATTTCGGTTTTCAAATATATAAAACCAAAACTGAATCAACCGCTCGGGTTGTATATTTTACTAACCCAAAATTGGTTGATAACCTTGGGGAAACCACCCAGATCGAGTTAGAATGGGCGAATTTGGTTAGCTTTACTCTCTTTGTGAGTAACGACTAAAGTTGCTAAATTGAATGACTTATTATTTTGCTTTCATGATATCTTACCCAACTTCAGTTGAGCCAAAGCAACTGAAGTTGCCCCCATCTCCTTGAAATATTATTCACTACGGCTCAGTTTGGAAGAAGTACAAATACAAATATGTATAGTGCAAATACATATAAAATAATACAAAACCTAAGGTTTTGTACTGTGCATATTTGTATTTATACTCCATCCAAATGGAGCCTAAAAGACAAAGCAATAAGATTTTTAGTTTAGCCACTTCAGTCGTTAATAAAAATGCTCCAAAATACAGTGAGCGAAAAAAAAGTTTTTTTTCCTCATGTAAATAGGGAGTCAAACAAGATTGCTCATTTTCTATCTAGTCAGAATTGTGAAAAATGGGAATGACTTGTGGTGCCTCCCTCTTGGCTTTCGGTTTTGATCCAAAACTCTGATGTATTGTGAGGCATGTTTCTGTTTAGGCTGCATTTGGTTGCAATGCAAACGCAAATATGTACACTACATATTTACCCATTTTTCGGTTCATGAATGCAAATATGGTTCACATTTTAAACCGTTTTTGCATTCATCCTGTTTGTTTGAAATCGGTGCAAAGGTGTGAGCCCATCATTAAATGCTCCGACTATCTTATGCTCCAGTGCCTCAACTTTGGTCAAAAAGTTAATTATCAAATGAATACAAATTTGTATCCAAAAAATAGGTACAATAATGCTCTCTTTTTAGAGTACAAAAGTGTTAGAAAATGCAATTTTACTTTGATAATCATTACTTTTTTACGTTTCAAACAAACGCTCGCAAACGCCAACCGGGGTGCATAAATACCCCGGTTCGGCGTTTGTATCACAAACAAACGCAGCCTTAATGAAATTTTTTGTTTGATTACCCCCAAAAAAGGACCTATATCATGCACAATCACCAACAGCTACCAAATCTCCTTTAGACTCAGTTTGAAAGGAGTACAAATACAGATATGTACTGTGCAAATACATACAAAATACAAGGTTTTGTACTCTACAAAATTGTATTTGTACTCCCTTCCAAACTGAGCCTTACAATCTCTAAAATATCAACATTTGCCTTGAAAGTTGCCCAAAAAAAATAAACAAAATTAAAAAGAACAGGTAGCAACTTCACCTTTGTTAATAAACCCTAGTTGATTCTAGGTCAAAGTAGAGAAGAAGAAAGAAGAAAGAAAAGAGAAAGAAGAAGAAGAGTATTCGGCTAGACTAGGAGAGAATATGAAAAATCCCTTTCCTAGCTGACCCACTTGAATTTTATTCATAAAACTTAGAGTTACAAAAAGACTATTTTGTCTCTCATAAAAGATGGGACACAAAACTTAAACTCAGATACAATAGACCTTTCACTTTCAAGAAGATAAACCAAAATGATCAAAATACCCCTGACCGAGCATTCTAACACTCCCCCTCAAGCTGGAGAGTATATATCATATAGTCCCAGCTTGTTACAAATGTAATCTATTCTTCCTCGAGACAATCCGTTTGTGAAGAGATTTGCCCACTGATTTCCTGAGCTCACATGAGATGTAGTTATTACCCCACTTATCACTTTCTCTCTCACAAAGTGACAATCCACCTCAATATGTTTAGTTCTTTCATGGAAGACAGGGTTGGATGAGAT
>NW_010729077.1:5626872-5655162 GCF_000365185.1 Nelumbo nucifera | reverse complement strand
CTCCTCTCTCACATGTTTTACTTTCCTCTTGGCCTTCAAGAACACCTCCACAGATTTTGCCCATGGTACATAGTTCTCACCATTCAACTTGATGGATGTCATWTGAACACTTAGATAATCTGGAGAAAGCATGATGCCGGTTTTGTTGTCATTCCCCTATGCAAATGAAGCCATCTCAATTATTTCACCTTTGAATATGCACCACAATCTCACACTCTTCACAAGATTTATCTCACTTATGATACCACCAACTCCACCTTCTTCAACTGCACATTACACACTACACTCTAAAGCTGAAATCATTCAGTCAACACATCAAACACTTGGACTGCATACTGCAGAACTGATTACACACAAGGTCTAGGAGTTCACTTTTAAGCATTTAGAATCATAGATATGTCAGCCACCACAACACAACCATCACCACACCACTGTTGTCGTGGACTTCAATAGTCTACTACTCTTCTTTCAGTACACATGCGAGCAAGAAAACAAAGGAACATGACTGATATGTGTATCAATCTCACCCAGCGCCACAACAACTAACTTTTGAAGCACAAAAAATTAGCATTCACAATCCATTTTGAGCACACGACAGTAGTGTCCATACCTGTATACGTCCAACCCTCTTCGTACACTGAATAGAGGGTCTAGTATACCACTTCAACGACCACCAGAGCACCGGCTAGAGGCATTCTCACCTCTAGGCCCTTAAAACGACAAATCCTTTTCAGCCCTTTATGAAACCTACTGTGAAGCTGGCGGCGAACCTAGGAAAAAGACAGCAGCAAGAAAACACGAGACCTTATTGTTTTGATACTATGTGAATAAACCCTAGTTGATTCTAGGTCAAAGTAGAGAAGAAGAAAGAAGAAAGAAAAGAGAAAGAAGAACAAGAAGGAGAGAAGAAGAGTATTCGGCCAGACTAGAAGAGAGAATATGAAAAATCCCTCTCCTAGCCGACCCACTTGAATTTTATTCATAAAACTTAGAGTTACAAGAAAGACTATTATGTCCCTCATAGAAGACGATACACATAACTTAAACTCATATACGATAGACCTTTCACTTTCAAGAAGATAAACCAGAATGACCAAAATACCCCTGACCGAGCATTCTAACAACCTTGAAAGTTGAAACCCTAAGGTGGTTGGAAAATTCTTCAAACCCAAAGACTATCATCTACTGATGAACCAATGAATTACAACATCCTCTAAAAGCTACTTATTAATCCTGGCTTGTGGAAAACATATTCATATCTAAACCAAGAGAGAAAAAAAAAAGCAGAAAGCAAATACAGTTGACTATGTACTAACCTATATCTAATTCAGAACTCCTAGACATTTGACTTTCCACAGGGGGCACCTCAAAAGTGACTCAAAACCATGGCAAGCCAGCGCATGCAGACCCAACATTATCTTATATCCTCCTCCTGTGAAAATGTTTTTTTTTTTTTCTATTTTTTTATAACAAAAACAACTGCCATGTATTTACCAAACCAACATGGGAGTTTGAAATCCCCTCTAAATGGTTTACATCAGATACCAACTTATGTTGACATCCATCAATCCCAATTAACATCAACCCACTCGATAATGGTTTCCCTCTGATCAGAAGCCCCTTTTTAAGGAATTGTGTTCAGAAAACCATGATGGCATGATTGCAATCATCCAATAAAACTTATTGCAGAAACAGGAGAGCAGTTCTATTCATGAGGTTTCCATCTCTGGGGGATCAAAACACAGCACCATTCAAGCTATATTTTATAGATCATTTCAGGACAAATGCTCAATATGGATTTTTGACCTACGAGTTACAGCCACTTAAAAGTGAAAGCATCACCTTCATTATAGGGAAAATCCAAGTTAAAAAAATAAAAATAAAAACTTGATTCTGTAATAGTTGTGTGTGAATCAAGAAGGCTGTAGGGACCTTCTATCATTTTTCAGACCTCTCAGCTTAAGTGGGCTCCATATAAAGTGTCTCTTCTGCAGTGCAACCACTGTTGGATGCTTTGGCTTCCACGAGCTGGTCTGTGTTGGGGGACTTCCCAAGAATTTACTCTTAGAGACAACTGGTGTTGCCTCCGCGGCTGCATTCCTCAGTCCTGGTAACGGTGAGAATATCCTTGAAACCCTCCGAACCATCCTTGCATCCTTTGCAAATGATCGTCGACCCATATCACCAACATTTTTTGATCGGTTCAGWGGCGTCATCATTGGATTTAAGTGGGATTCAGGGCGAAGAGTTGCAATCGAGATTCTCCTCTTGGGCTTCTCAACCTGTGTTGTTGTTGTCTCTGGAGGTCTGACAGCAATCGAGACCCGCCTCCTTGGCATCATCAGAGTCCTGGTGGAAGTTGCTGTTGTTTTCTTAGATAAATTCTCTCTATCCTCTGTTGATATTGAGGCAAATGTTGTAATTCCAGTTTTGCGAAGTGGAGCTGGAGGAGGCAATAGGTTGGTGATTCCTCTCAGTGGCACTCTAGGTTTAGAAGGACCCAATGGCGGTTTCTTCTGTGTTGCAGCCTTTTGACCAAGTTGTTGAGATGCCAATACTGATGATTTAGTGAATGGAGCAGCAGCTTTAGTTTCCTGTTGGAGTCTGGCTTTCCTTTCTTCTGCTAACTGGTTTTCAAGGTCTCGAACCTGTGAAGAAGTTTCACTTATTATGTTAACTACTGATGGGATTAAAACTTGAGCTGAAATTGATGAATAATGAATAAAATAAGCTGCTTGCTTCTTCCTCCGATTTATTATCACCTTTTCCTGAAGGTTTCTGCAGAGATGTTCTCGGGCTGCAAACCTTAATTGCAATGACTGCAAACTGTCTTGTAGTTTTTTTGTTTCTTTCTCATCTTGCTTTAGCTTCTCTGCCTGTCAGTAATACAACAGTTGAGATGCATATATTTTGACACACAAAGGATTTCATTTTGGTAGATCAATCATGTAATTTATATGAAGTGATGTGATTACCATCTGTTTGTACTTGAAAAGCTCAGTGGGATCTCCCTGCTTACGAGCAGGGCCATGCTCAATTCCCCTCACTCTACTGGCAAAGTTCAGTGAGCAAATCGTCTCTCCCAAGTCTGCAGCACTTGGGCTAATCTGTACAAACATTAGAGTCTTGCAATCTCTTCCTGCGCGTTGAGTCCCAGCTAGTGTTAAGTCGTTGAGAAAGGAAAGGTCCAGAAGAAAACAACATACAGAAAGAGAGTTACGAAGGTAAACTTCAAAATAAGGGAGTAAGCTCACCTAGAGAGCTTTGCAACAAATGGGTGAGCTTTGAATTCCTGCTTAAACAACAAAGTTGACAAAAACAATTAAGAGAAACAAATATAAACAGATGCAAAGAAATATCTGAGCCTCTGATGTGTTTGTGTGTGTTAGAGAGAGAGAGAGAGAGAGAGAGAGAGAGAGTGCCTGTATGGAATGTGGGCTGTCTTGGATGCTAGAGCAGAAATAACATCACCAAGTGCTGAGAGGGACTTGTTAATGAACTGTGACTCCTTCAACCTTTCTCCCTCCACTTCAATTCTTCCAAGACGCTCACTACCTGCCAGGTCTACCAGCCAAAGGTGGCTCCTGGTCCTCTGCCCATTTATCAAATTCTCGCCCTTAACAGTTATACGCAACAGACTGCAGTCAGAGGATTTGGTCGTTAGCCACATAAAAGGAATATTCTGGTCATCTTCACGTATCAATTTTGAAACCATTTTTTCATCTTCACTTAACCCATTGGGCATTGGCTTTTGCTGCTCAAAACTAAACTCTTCAGGCTAGATTCTATTCACTCCTTAGACTTTTCTGATTCTTGTAAACACTTAAAATTCCAAAACCGGGGGGGGGGGGGGTGTCAAACCAAAGGAATATTTTGATCATCTTCACGCATTAGTTTTGAAACCATTTTTTCATCTTCACTTAACCCATTGGGCATTGGCTTTTTGCCGCTCAAAACTAAAATTCCAGGGGGAGGGGGGGGGGGCGGCGGTCAAACCATAATAAAGAGGTTAACAATTCCAAACCCAGCCAGCAAGAACTAACTACAGAAAAGGAAGATTGGGAAATCAATACAATACCAGTGTGAGCGGCTACTGAGTTCATTAGCATTAGTTGATCCAACAGATCTGGCACAGCTTCCGGTCTTAAGCAGCTCCCACACCTCATCTGTGGAATATACCCGAGCTTCAACTAGTCCCGGAACCTCCTGGGTCCCCTCTGCTGCTTGCTTTACCTCTAACCTTTTGTTAATTTTCAAGTAGTGCAACAAAATGTAAGCCAATTTGTTCTCTCCCCACTTTTTAATTGAAATGAAAACTACCCATTTCTCTAATTTATCAAAGGTGAAGACTACTTACTTTTTTGGAGGTTGATTGGGATTCTCCACCAGAAGATCCCTAATCTTCTCATTGTATACCTCTAGCATACTCACGAACAATTCGTATTTCATAGTACTACATCTCTCTTTGGAAATTCTAAACAACTCCTCCAAGGTCCTATAGTTAACTCCTCTATTCTCAGGTGTTCCTTCCATTGTAAATGTCTTCCCAGTTCCTGTCTGCCCATAGGCAAATATACAGACATTGTATCCATCCAACACCGAGGTCACAACAGGTGAAGTCTGAGCAAAGACAGCCTCTGGAGATTTTATTAGTCAAACAAAAGGATATAAATCAGTAAATAAATTAACAAGGTTAAGATCTTTATAGAGGCAAACCATAGATCTAAATTGATAAATTACACCAAGAAAAATTGATAAAAATGTCAATGGTTTTTCTTCTAATCTTTACCTTCCCAATTGCAGAGTAGCAAAATCTAAACTAAATGTATTGGACATAAAAAGAAATAAGGTTTACCTTGATTGTCCTTAGGTCCAAATATATGATCAAACTTGAATTGCTTTCTAGACGAGTCAGAACATATAATCTGTAGCTCAGTTTCTTGAGATGGATCGAACTCTACCACTGAAGAAGAACCACTTGCAATTTCATCTTGGTTTAAAGGCCTACATCTGCAGAAGACCCTTATGTTGCCCTTAAGCTCAATTACTTCGTTATAGAGTCGCTTTCGCTCAGAGCTTTCCTCAAGATACTTCTTCTTCAGTGTTTCATGTTCAGTCCCTGAAAGCAAGAATAAGAATCATCAGGGAGTGGCAAGAAGATCCATCACTAAAACGTAAACAGGGAAAGCAAGAACCATCAGGAACCCGATTCACAAAACGTACCGAGAATCTGAAGAGAGGACAAGACATCGGAGCCAAGAAGTGACTCTGCACTGATGCCCTTGACGACATCAGAAAGAATCATGCGCTCTTTTTTCAAATTCTGCAACAGGAAAGTTAGAAGTCAGTATTCCCTGCTACTGATATATTGGACTTCTGGGATTAAACTTATCATGAATCTACCTGTAGTGTCGTGCTCATGGCATCAATCTTCTTCAACAATGGAAGGCCCCGCTGTTGATCCAATAAGATTTCTTGGCTTCCAGTTATGGTCTTGCCGCCCTTCCGTAGTTCTGAAAAAAAAAAAAAAAACACTAACCAGTAAATTTCAGAGACAAAAATGAAATTGCAAAAGAGAAATAATTCCAGATCAAGGGAAGAAAGAAGAATTGCACAAGTTGGGTTCACCGAATTTCATCTGAAACGAAATCCTGACAACACAAATCAAAATTTAAACGAGCAACAAAGCGGAAATCAAAGATATACTAACCCAGGTCAGAACTCGGTGGAGGATTTAGTTCATGATCTGTAACGATTTCGTATTTTTCCGGCAGAGTATCTTGGCTTTTTTCTGAAACACCATTCACGTATTTCAGATCATCGATTCAAAAAGAAAAAGAAAATGAAAGAAAAAATAACAGGGAGAAAAGAAGAAATCGAGGAGATTAGAGGATTCTGTACCTTCCATGGCGTGATTGTTCTTGAAAAGCAAATTTCAGAGCTAGTGTGTTTCTCTGCGAGAGAGAGAAGAGAGAGAGAGGAGAGAGAGAGATTTCCTTTCTTCAAAGTTCAAACGGTCATATAGGGTTTTGGTTTCGATTCGATTTTGAATTATAAACCAATATAGGCCGTTGGATGGGAGGCTCCGTTTAACGGCTACTTCGGGAGCCTTCTTTGAATCATTTAACGAGATGGTCTTTAAACGGACAGAGTTACTGAGGTTGGGACATTTGTTGTCACCGTGCGTTGGAGTTCACATCTGCGCCCCACAAAAGTGCGCGTCCCACAGCATTGAATTGGGCAAGGTTCAAAGTATAGACACGTATTGTTCCGGGACCTCTCCATACGCCCCTACGGTGGGTGTATTGGAGTCTGACCGGTTAAGGGGTGGAGGAGCTCTAAACTGGCCCCCCAGAATCAGTTTTGAAAAAATAAAAAAAGCAAAAAAAATGTATCGATTCGCCCAATACGCTCGATACACCCCTATTGATGTATTGGACATATCGATATTTTGAACCTTAGAATTGGGATATGTTCTTCACACAAGGCACCTCACAATGACATCACAGACGCATTCCACCGTGCATTGGGAACATCCCATAAATAATAACACGCAAGTACGGGAGTCCCAATGTACGGTGGGGTGTGCCTGTTAGATTGGTGTGAGACACCATGTGTGAGGAGCAGATCCAGTGCTTGTCCCAATCATATATGGGAAACATCTAGCAATGATAGTAAATGTTGAGACATCATCACGAGATGAGTATATAGTTGGGATGTGCTGTGGAGCATTGTGAGGCACCCTTTTGTGGGGTGCAGTTGTGAACTCCAAGCGTTGTAGGCTTGTAGCTGATCTAAACTGATTTAGGTGAAGGTGGAATGAATGAATTCACATCTGCACCCTATAAAATATCCTGACAGTTGGAAAATGGGGTCACTGTAACTTTGGAGGAGAAGCTCTGAGGCGCGTCTGAAGACACTGTCTTTAGAACGTTATTTGCCTCCACTCAGTTTCACCGAGTTTGTTGTTGGGTTACAGACAAATCCGTTCCCAGGATACAACAGAGCCTTGGGCGAGAATCTGCAACCAGCAAAGTTGAAGAATCTCCGAAGAAACCTTCTGTGAGACTGTAGCAGGCTGGACTGAGAAAGAGAGAGAAAGTGGATTTCGAAAATGTATGTTTTTGAAGTCTGATTCATGCTCCTTAAATAGTTAATGAAGAGGTATGAAGAAAAGGTAGGTGCTGGTTTAGAGAAGGCACCTTGAATAGTCACAATTTCAGACATTGTGACTGTTTAAAAAGTAGTTAACAGTTAATGATTGTTAACTTTGATCTCATCAACGGTGATCAACGGTCAACATCGCACCAAAACCAAAGCTGCCCTTCACGAGCTACGTGGGTGTGCGCGAAGTGTGAGCAAAGTGCACCTCTAAAGTGCTTCATTGCGCCGTAAACACGCGCGCACACGCGCTGCGTGGTATCAAACCCCCATACTCTCCTCTACTATTTCTAAGGAATGTAAACCAGCTCTTATTAAAATACTAGAAAACAAAGCTTATAATTTTCCAAGGTGGGACAAGTTCAAAACTGGGTTTTGTAAGAGAAAAGCTAATTTTTTAATCAAGTGTGCATGTGCAATTTCTCATGTAATTGACCAATCAAACCCATTGAATTTAATCTCTTGTGAGATTAAAATCCAACAATCCCCCACATTGATTGATCAATTGCATAGTTCTCTCTCAATCCAAACTATTATGACACAGTTATGCATACAAAAGGTGTTTATCAACTTAAACCTTTTGTTAGTATAGATATCTCAGAACCTTGTCAAAGTTATTGGTG
Source organism: Nelumbo nucifera (assembly GCF_000365185.1). The sequence continues at coordinate 5,647,378 of NW_010729077.1, read as the reverse complement.
GTAAGACCTTAAACCAATTACTCTCAAGACAGACCAGAGACACCCATACACAAAAAAAAATGTCTAATATTTGCAAGAGTTTCAAGTTTTGCTCAACACAGTTATGGCCATGTGCTTCTTTCCTGGTTTCATGAACAATCCCGAGAGCAAACACAAACTCTCATAAGAAGCGACACTTCTATGTTCACATAGGTGAAGTTCCACTATGTGTTCCGTCATTTGACACATTTTAGAACTTCATTAAAAGTTTAACTCAATCTCTCATCATAACGGACAACACTTTTTATGTTGTGATGGAAAATTTCTCAATGTCAGTGCTAACAATCACATTGCTGTAACTTGTTGTTACCCATTAAACCCAATACTGATGGTTTTTCAGTTAAGGCCGGGTTACCATTACAGGTGATTAAGTAAAGGGTTTTAATCCCATCTCTTTGGTTGTCATTCTTACAAATTCTCTAGCCAAACCCTTGGTAAGAGGATCAACCAAGTTTTTACTTGACCTCACATAGGTTATAGTGATGACTCCATCTTGAATCAGTTGCCTAACAAATTCATGTTTCATACTTATATGTTTGGACTTACTATTGTAGGAACCACTATAGGCTCTTGACAGAGTTGCCTTACTATCACAGTAAATGGAAATTTGAAGCATAGGACTAGGCAAAAATTTTATATCCAATAATAAATTCCTAATCCATTCAGCCTCTTTTCCAGCAGCCGCTAAGACTATGAATTCAGATTCCATGGTCGAGTGAGATATACAAGTTTGTCTCTTGGATGCCCAAGAGATCGCACCCCCACCAAGAACAAAAATCCATCTAGAGATGGACTTGTTATTTCCATTACCAGTAATCCAACTTGCATCAGTGTACCCTTCTAATACAGCTAGATAATCACAGTAAAACAAGCCAAGTTCCAAGGTTCTCTTGAAATACCCAAGAACTCTTCCAATTGCCTTCCAATGCTCTGCACCGGGATTACTTGTAAACCGACTGAGATTACTTACTACAAATGCAATATCAGGTCTAGTACAAAGCATAGCATACATCAAGCTTCCTATTGCACTAGTATACTCAAGTTGTGCAATTGCTCTACCAWTATTTTCTACTAACTTTATAGTAGAATCATATGGCGTGCTATATTCTTTAAACCCTAAATGCTTAAATTTTTCAAGTACTTTCTCAATATAATGTGATTGGCTTAATGCATAACCCCTACTATGCTTTTTAACTTTTATTCCCAAGATGACATCTACTTCTCCTAAATCTTTMATCTTGAAGACAGAGGATAAGTAGTTTTTTAGTTTCATTTATGCCAACCATTACCCACAATAAGCATATCATCAACATAAAGACATACAATTACTCAATAATTTCCAGGGAATTTTGAGTAGATGCATCTATCAACACTATTATGTTTAAAACCAAAAGCTAGAATGAAAGAATCAAAATTTTCATGTCACTGTTTAGGTGCTTGTTTTAATCCATATAGTGATTTAACCAGTTTACAGACTTTCTTCTCATTTCCAGGAAGAACAAATCCTTTTGGTTGTTCCATATAAACCTCATCATTTAAATCACCATTTAAGAAAACAGTTTTAACATCTATTTGATGAACAAATAAGTGATAAATGTATGCTAATGCTATGAGTGTTCTAATAGAAGTTGTTCTAGCCACTGATGCATAGGTTTCAAAGTAATCAATCCATTCATTTTAACTAAATCCTTTAGCTACCAATCTAGCCTTAAAAATTTGTACAGTTCCATCAGTGTTGTATTTTCATCTAAACACCCATTTACATTTTATTGGTTTTGATCCTAGTGGCAGGTCTACTAGTACCCATGTGTTATTTGACATATTGAATCAATTTCATCATTTATAGCTTCCTTCCAAAAGGCACCATTTCTAGAGGTCATGACCTTACTGTAGGTTTTTGGATCATTTTCAATGTTCAGAACAATGGGTATCTTATTTAAAATATTTTCTCTATCAGCCTCAACCAAAAATACAATTAACTGAGTAGAGATAAAATCTGAACCTAAGTGTTTCTCTGTTCTTTGTCTTTAACTTCTTCTAGGCCCTAGTGTAGGTGTTACAATTGTGTCATTTCTTCTTTCAGTCTCATTATTATCAATAGGTATTGAGATTTGAGTTTCTCTTTCAGGTTCTCTGTCATTTTCTGTGGATTCATTTTCTATAGATTCAGAACACAATTTATTTTCGAAGAATTCAACATCTCTAGTTTCAATTATTATGTTGGACTCTAAGTCTAAAAACCTATAGGCCTTGCTATGTTCTACATATCCAACAAACATACTTCTCTTAGCTCTAAGTCCTAATTTGATTCTTTTAGGATCTAGAACTCTATAATATGCTAAGCACCCCCACACTTTCAGATATGTTAAATTAGGCTTTCTTTATGTCCATAATTCATACGGGCATTTGTTATCAACTCTAGAAACAATTCTGTTATGTAAATGACAAATTGTTAGGAGTGCTTCCCCCCACAGGTTTAAGGGTGCATTAGCTTTTAACAACATGCAGTTTATCATTTCTATAAGTGTTCTATTTTTCCTTTCGACCAAGTCATTCTATTGAAGGGTATAGGGAGCATAACACTGATGTATTATTCCAAATTCTTCACAGAAAGAATTAAACTCATTTTTAAAGTATTCAGCACCCCTATCACTTTTAAGGATTTTAATTTTCTTTTCTAGTTGATTTTCAACTTCAATCTTGTACAGTTTAAACATATCAAAGGCTTCATCCTTAGTTCTCATAAGGTAGACATAGGTGTATCTAAAAAAGTCATTTATAAATGTTATGAAGTATCTCTTACCTCCTCTAGTTAATACACCATTGAGTTCACAGATGTCGGAATGAATTAGTTCTAGAAGTTGAGAATTTCTCTCAACACTAGGGAAAAGTTTCTTAGCCATTTTAGATTTTATACATATCTCACATTTTTCAGTTGATTCATTATTGTAAACAATTATACCAAGTTTGCTCATGTTCTTTATGGATTTAAAATTCAAGTGTGCTAATCTATCATGCCATAAAGAGAAAAAATTGACAATATAAGTAGGAACTTTTCCTTCATTAATACTTAATTTGAACATACCATTACAACCATATCCATTTCCAACAAACATCCCATTCTTGGATAGGATTAGTTTGTCAGATTCAAAAACAACTTTGAATCCCCTCTTACAGACAAGATTTATTGAGACCAAGTTCTTTCTAATGTCAGGAACATGGAGAACATTCAGGAGAGTCAATGTTTTTCCAGAGGTGAAGTTTAACTCTATGCTGCCTCTTCCAGCAACTTTGGCACATGTTTGGTTTTCTCATCTATACCTCCTGGCCATCAGTCACTTCTCCATATGTCTTGAACAAGGACTTGTCCTTGCAAACATGGACTGTGGCATCTGAATCAAACCACCATCCAGAAGATGATTCTGCCATGTTGACTTCAGTAATCATGGCCACTAGATTGTTTTCTACCATATTTGCAGACTTGGTTCCACATTTCTGATGTCGGCAGACTCAGGCATAATGCCCATTCTTTCCACAAACATAGCAGGATCCTTTCTTATTGTTGCTCTTCTTAAAGTTCTCATCCTTCTTCTTTACTTGTAATGCAATGTTAGTCTTCTTCGATCTGTTTTCCACAAAATTGACCCTAGAGTTCAGTATACCGGCCAGGGTCTTATCCCTACTGTCTCTAATCCGAGACTYTTCTTCAATAYGAAGGTGTTGYTGAATTTGCTCCAAGGTAAGTTCTTCAGCCTTGTGCAAAAGCTTCTTCCTGTAATCATTCTAAGAGGGTGGAAGCTTAGCAATGATTGCTCCCACTTGGAAAGATTTAGAAAGGATGATGTCAAGGGATCAAATTTTATTGACTATCACTTGTAGTTCATGAACTTGCTCCAGTATGGGTTTATGGTCGTTCATGGTGAAGTCAAAGTATTCTGCAATAAGATACTTATTCGTACCTGTTTCTTGCACCTTGTATTTGAATTACAGGGCCTTTTAGATTTCTTTTGGAGATGTAAGTTCCTTGTAGAAGTTGTAAAGCTAGTCTGATAAGGCATTCAATATGTTTCATCGGCACAAAAGTGAGTCTTCTCGTTTTGTTCTTTCCTTTTTTAGTTTTTCTGAGTCTTTGTCAGTGGGTTCAAGAAGTGATTACAGATTCGGGTCCAGTAGATAGTATAGTTTTAGTGTGGTCAGAAAGAAGATCATCTTGTCTTGCCATCGGCTAAAGTTTGCTCCATCGAACTGGTTTAGTCGAACAAGATCTAGGTTCATCATCTTGATCGAAGTCATGCTTGCTTCCGCCTCCATTGCAGAATAACGTTCTAAAATTGTTGGAAAATGGGGTCATTGTAACTTTGGAGGATAAGCTTTGAGGTGGGTCTGAAGACACTGTCTTTAGAATGTTATTTGCCCCCACTCAGTTTCACCGAGTTTTCTATTAGGTTACAGGCAAATCCGCTCCCAGGATACAACAGAGCCTTGGCCGAGAATCTACAACCAGCAAAGTTGAAGAATCTCCAAAGAAACCTTCTATGAGACTGTAGCAGATTGGACTAAGAAAGAGAAAGTGGATTTCAAAAATGTGTGTTTTTGAAGTCTGATTCATGCTCCTTAAATAGTTTATGAAGAGGTATGAAGAAAAGGTAGGTGCTGGTTCGGAGAAGGCACCTTGAATAGTTACAATTTCAAACATTGTGACTGTTTAAAAAGTAGTTAACAGTTAATGACTGTTAACTTTGAATTGTGCCTCTTGATCTCACCCAATCGAATCGTGACCGTTGATCTCATCAACGGTGATCAACGGTCAGCATTGCATCAAAACCAAAGCTGCCCTTCACGAAGTGCGAGCAAAGTGCGCCTCTAAAGCACCTCATTGCGCCGCACACACGCGCGCACACGTGTGCATGCGCGTTGCGCGGTACCAAACCCCATACTCTCCTCTACTATTTCTAAGGAGTGCAAATCAGCTCCTATTAAAATACTGAAAACAAAGCTTAATTTTCCAATGTGGGACAAGTTCAAAACTGGGTTTTGTAAGAGAAAAGCTAATTTTTCAATCAAGTGTGTAGGTGCAATTTCTCATGTAATTGACCAATCAAACCCATTGGATTTAATCTCTTATGAGATTAAAATCCAACACTAACAGTGTATTGAAAACATCTTTCACTAACAACTTCGAGAAATATTACCAATGCACACCGAGATTTGCATGTGGGGGCATTTGTGGGGGCACAGATGTGATCTCGGAACGAATGGTAATGTCCCACGCCTCTACGTCGGTCATGAAATACATATGGGGCCGAAGAGATTTGAATGATGTGGGTCGTATGTATTTTATGGCTGGCGTTTGGCGTTATTTATTGGTTTCACAGAATTCGGATCTGTGCATGGGTGGAAATTGCATGAATTTGGGTTTGGGATTAGCTTCAACATAACCGATAACTCATTAATGACTTGTTTAAAAAATAAACTAGAGGAGGGGATTGTGCTTCGCAAGGACTGGATTGGAATTGTAACATTGTTATTTGTTACGTTAAAAAAGACAATGGTTTCTTAATAAAAAACTTGCAATTGTAACATTGTTATTGCTTCAACAAAGCATCTGATATAAAAGAACACGATCATATAGTGATAATTATGAGCTCTACTTTATAGTTGTCCTTTGTTTCACATCTAGAACTCCTAGTTGACTCGGACGGTAGGACCGTTTAGCCTGAGAATCGTCTAGACAATCAGTTCCATTTTACCCCAAACCTAGTCCCTAGCCAAAAATCGTTGAATCAGTCAACGACCCGTTGACCCAGGCAGTTGAACCATCGACCTGCTCAATGTTTTTTTGCCATTTTTAATTTTTTGTTGTTATAATGGGCCATCCGTTTGAACCAGACGGTCGAACCGTTAACTTGGAAATCGGTGGCCATAATGGTTCTGTTTTCAGGTCATTTTTTCTCGATGTCAATAATTAGACAAAATAACTTTGTAGTCATAGTCATGTGAATGATGGACATTGCAAGGGATTCCAAAACCATGAAAGATAAATCCAAAGTGACCTTAAACACAGAAAAAAAATGACGATAAATCTACCAAACTGGAAAAAACAAGGGAAAAAATCAGAAAATCGAGTCCAAAGTTCCGCTTTGAGACGGAGCTAAACATGCATGCAATCAAAGAAAGAGACAAAGCAGATCGTCTTGTAAGAAAAAAAAAAACATTGCACAAGAAAACCCAAAGAAAAAACAAAAGGGAAGAAATAAAATGGTGTTAAACCCTAAACCGTTTTGGAGGATCTTGAAGAAAAAGAACAAACACAAAAAAAAACAAAAAACAAAAAATGAAAAAAAGGAACATATCGCACACGCTCGAATAAAGCCCACATTAGAAACCTTCGAATAGTGAAAATCCAAAAGCATAAAAAACCATGGTTTTCGAACCGATGTTAACACGGACGGACGAACATTTTGGCTTGGGAACCGTTCAAGCAGCCGATTCATTTTACCCCAATCCCGATATCTGGCCAAAAACCTTTGAATCGATCAATGACCCATTGACCTAGGTGGTCAAACCATTGACCCATTCAATGGTTTTTGGCCTTTTTTTGTTTTTTTTTTTAATTAGGAACCATCTAGACAACCAGTTCCATTTTATCCCAATCCCAGTCCCTGGCCAAAAACCATTGAATCGGTCAATGACACATTACCCAGGCAGTTGAACCGTCGACCCGTTGACCCGTTCAATGGTTTTTTGGCCATTTTTTATTTTTTTAATTGTTGTTGACCCGTTGACCTGTCGACTCAAAATCCAGTGACCAGAAAGGTTCCGTTTTCGGGTCATATGAGACACACGCTCGAATGACATAGCACGTATGATACTGTTTAATGGACCTCACACACTCAATTTTTTGCCTGTAATTTTTGTTATCAGAATAGGCCATCCGTTCAAACTGGATGGTCAAACCATCAACCTGAAAACCGGTGGCCAGAACAGTTTCATAATTTTTTGCCTATAATTTTTATTGTCAGAACAGGCCATCCATTCGAACCAAACGATCGATCCATCAACCCAAAAACCGGTGGCAGATAAGATATATAAGATTCTTATGTTTGTTTTTTGTAAATTGAGAAGTTTCAATCGAGACCCAATCCAACCCATTAACTTTCTAATTCATTAAATCGTAGAAAAAAAATGCAGATATTATAGAAAAATATAGAAGAGTAAAAAATTACAAAAAATGACTAACAGAAATTATAGAAAGTATAACTTTCATTGATCAATGCTTTTCTGATGGATCAGGCTTTATAGATTACAACTTACAAATATTGGTTTTTGAAACTTTAATTCGAGCGTCAAGGAAACTGTTGCATGCATACCTCCACTTCAAGGCACAGTTTATGCTATTAAGAAACAAGGTTGAGGTTGTATTCTGAATTACACTTCAAAAGCTCTTCACACATCTTGGAAATAAATAAAAAAAAAAAAAAGTTGTATATAACACTAAAACAAATCCTTCGGCATCACATATTTCTAAGCTGTCGAAGAAGGCAGTTCTAGATCTCCCACAAGCGATTTAGAAACTCCCAAGAGCTTTGATTTGCTCTTCCCACTTGGTCCAATGATCCCAAAGATCAAACCCTCGGTATGTCGACATTCGGGTGCTCTTAATGCCTCCAGAATGCAATAATTACTTTTAGAGATGTATCGGAAGAATTTTTCTTACCTATAAATTCTAAATGTAAAGAATATTGTTATAAAGTCTGAATGTTGAGTTTTGAAAAATAACAACTGACCATTTTAACCTTGGATATAAAAAAGTTCATTTAACTATTTAACAAATTAAATAAATGAATTTTAAATAATTAATAAAAGTGGAATTGATAAAAATTGTAAATTATTAAATACCTTTAAACAGTTGACCATTTATTAATGAATTATTAAGTAATAAATTATTATATAATTATTAATTAAAGTAATTAATTAATGATTAACCACTTTAATTATTATTAACCATTCTTATAATCAACTAAAATAATTAATTATATAATTAACTTAATTATTAATAATAATTAACAAGTTTTTAATCATCAAGAACTAAAATAATAATTAATTGTTAATAACTAATTAAAATCATTATTAATAAATAATAATGATATCTTAATCAATTGAATTAATAATAAAATAATCATTACTAGATCATAAAATAATTAAATAATACATATATAATTAATAAAATAATAATAATTTATAAACATTATTTCATTAATAATTATATAATTATATAATTAAATAATTAATTTAAATGATAATACAATAATAATATTAATGTTGTTGTTGYTGTAGTATAGGGTAATCATATCATGCATAAAAAAGATCAACCTTTTCTCAACGTACAACCAGACCTACAATGAAGGCAACAACTTGGCGAATTGGCTTGCAAGTAATGGGTAGGACGTTGAGGAGGTTTTGAATCTTTCACTTCCATGGGACTTTGCTTACCTCCTATTTTCTTGACGCGGCAGGAAGGATTCTCCCTCGTTGGTGCTAAGCTTTACTTTGTATCAGAAAAAAAGAGCAACCTTTTCGGGGTATTTTTCAAAAACAAAAGTGAGCATTATTGCTACTATACATGATGAAGTCTGAAAATAAAATGAGAATCCAACACTTTTAATGCCTCTTAAAGGTATTAAGAGAGGAGAGATAAGAGGCATTAAGACCAAATGAACAATGAAAATATCTATCTGCTAATGGTTGGATACCCAAGATCCAACCTGTTAATAAATGAGTGGACTGGGCAGGTCCAATGGGTTGGGTTGGAAATTGCCAAACGCTATTTGTGAAGAGATATTTATGGCTTGCCTCACCAAAATCCCTATTTGTATCTCTTCACCATCCATCTGTGAAGAGATACAAGTATAGGAGATATTCCATATGTGTGGCTGCAAGTGTTGTGAGGTTGGTGTGAGGTGTGCCCTGACGAGTAAATCTGAATTCAGTCTTGTCATGGTATAATTCTATATTTTGGTTGATGAAGGATTCAATGTACAGTATACTAGTATGAGGGCACATTCTCATGTACAAGTATAGGTAAATGTATAAGTTTATAATATGTACTCCGATTTAACTTTTATGACTACAGGCAAGTATCTCTTTATAATTGTATAGATGTGATCATAGATAGGAGTGAAGTCTTGCCATGCTATATTTTAGGATAATTATAGATAGATATCCTATACTTTCGGGTAGTTTTACTTTAGGCTCTAAACTTTCAAATGTGTCATTTTAATTCCTAAACTTTTAGAAATATACATTCAAGTCTAAATCTGTTAAAATAATGTTGAAGTGAGAGGTACATTTATTAAAAATTCCCATGTTCTGATTTTATTTTTCACTATTCATCTTCTTCTACCTTCTGACTTTCTAGCAATAAGTAAGTATGCTCACCTAGTCCGTGTATTGGGGGTAATCTCACTTTCAGACACTCACTTTGCTGTTGCTGGTTTGCACCCAAAATCCAAGCATAACAAATGTGAGTATTGAAAACATGCTCACCTAGTGGGAAAACGAATTGAAAACATGGGCATTTTTATAATTTTATTCCTGACCATAATGTGAGTATAACAAAGTTGGACTTAAATGTACATTTCTGGAATTTCAAGCACTAAAGTGACACATTTGAAAGTTTAGACCCTAAAATGTGATTATCCCACAAAGTAGAGGTTTCTTATCTGCAATTTACTCCATATTTCATGTTATATTTTGGTATATGTTTTGTCACTTGCTGCTAAGGCTCTGTTTGCGATTCAAACACTAAAACGGGGTATTTATATACCCCGGTTCGCGTTTGCGAGTGTTTATTTGATATATAAAAAGTAATGATTATCAGATCAAAAATGTATTTTCTAACACTTATATACTCTGAGAAGAGAGYATTAATATACCTATTTTTTGCATACAATTTTGTGTTTCTTTGGTAATTAACTTTTTTATCAAAGTTAAGGCATTGGAGCATAAGATAGTTAGAGCATTTAATGATGGGCTCACACTTTGCACCGATTTCAAACAAACAAGATGAGTGCAAAAACGGTTTAAAATGTGAACCATATTTGCATTCATGAACCAAAAAAAAAGGATAAATATGCAAAATACATATTGGCATTTGCATTGCAACCAAACGCAACCTAAGTTTCAATCTTTATCTTTTCTTTCATGATAAATGTCAATTATGGGAATCATTGCACAGTTAAATACCACAGTTTCTCCTATCATATAAAATGTATAGTGATTCTCATGAGCTAGTAGGAGTGTAGGACACATGCTTCAAATGCTACTAATGTACTTGCACACAATCTAACTTAGTTTAGGGACTATGATTTAGTGGGATTTGTCCTCTCCTTCTGTTCTTAATGAAAGTTATTGTAGAAAAAAAAAATCATACCTAAAGCCTTTAATGAAAGTACTGCAAAAAATTAAAAGGATAAGTAGACTGCAATCCACCTCAGAAATCTGGATTGTAGCCTCTCATCCTACTCGTAAATTTGACATCAATCCATGGATAGGATTCAGTCCACCCCTAGAAATCTTAGCTCCACCCTAAGGGTAGACTGAATTATAAAACCCTAAAATTAAATTAACAAAATTGCCATTAGAAGTTAAAGACTCAACTCAAGTTCGACCAATGAAATATTGGGTTTGAAAGCTCAAGAACCTAGCTCGATGAATATATTATATAAAATAAAAATTTATTTATATATAAATTGTAAGAGGATAGAGTTATGCATATTACTACCGTAACATTGTGGGCCACGATTCACGGATCAACTGCGATTACTCATTGCAGAGTATGAACGAGGACTTGACAACCGACCACAACACATTGTTATGGACTGTGGTGTGCCCTCTTATGCAAATCAGCAAACACATGGTGCACGTCCCTCCATACAACACATACGGTTTGCAGAGGCTCTCTATTATAAGCAATACTTGGTAAGATCCTGAGAAGGTGACAACCACAACCTGCACAAGCTGGTAATTTGTCCCCATTCTTTGATCTATCGCATGTCCCAACCGAATCAACTAAGGGATTTGTGCTTAACCACCTTGGAAATCTTCTAAAAGTTCTCTCTCCATGCACACATGCATGATTCCATTGTCCATAAAAAGAAAGCTCTTCCTTGAGGAAGGGACTACTTACACTCTTTTACTCCCGTAGCATACTCCTGAGTTTCCCAAAACCCTAATCCATCCTTGTTCTCTTCTCTTTCAACTTCAAAACATGTCCCTTTTTTGTTAAAAAACAAAACAAGCTTACCATAGGTTGGGACATTTTGGCATGGAATTAATTAGGGAGGAATTGGGGGTTGGAATCTAAATCCCTCGAGAGGTGTACTTATGTTGTTTTTATAATTAATGAAAAACAATAGTGAGATTTAGAGAATAGAGAGTATATCTGTGATTATTCTACTTGGGACCTGGGAGAGTAGGATTATCCTAGTTCTACAAATTTCCAAATTCCTTCCTCTCATCCAATAGCACAGAGGAATTAAAAAACTTGCAATATAACTTCAAATGTTCCTGATAAAGTTCCTAGCTTTTATCTGATGAGCATGATAGCCAGGAGTCCGGATCTCCTACCCACGAGAACTCTGCCCACAATTATGCCCACAATTATTATAGTCATACATGGAGAACATCTCACCCTCTACATAGTATTATAGATTCGGACTCTTAAAAACGTAATAAAATGGTGGGTCTTTCGTACCTTCCCACCCTACCTCCTTATTTAATTTTCTTATTTAACACCCCTCAAAAAAAAATTCCTCGCTCTGCATTGATGATAGCTATGAGGTGCCTCATCCTGAATGAAATCTGAGTTCAGTATTTGAGATTCCAAAGCTCCTCTCTTGCAAAGCACCCTGGCAAACAATCGAATTCAAAGAAGATCTATTGAAAACCAAAAGCTTGTAAACATATTGGGGCCTCCTTCATTTTCCAAGAAATGGATAGGTAAGTTGGTGGGTCCCATCAAAAAAATAAATCTGGGTTTAATATTTCGGTATCACTTATCCATTCAAAAAAATAAAAGAACATCATCTCACACATGCATGTTGGCTGTATGCTTTTCTCTTACGAGTTTTGCTTTTGGTGTATCCCGTCTCCTCACATCACATACACCCTGCTCTTTCCCCACCCCCACCCCTTGTAAAATGAATTGTATAATATCAAAATAAAACATAAAATGCTACTAGGGATAACTTTAAATTCTAAGTTGGGGTTGACTAAAAACAATCGAATTTGGGGCCAACAACAAACTACAAGAACAAATTTGAACAGAAAAAGGATTTGAACCATGCATCCAACTCACAACAGCAATTAACCCCCTTACTAGTTAGACCTAACCCACCGTCCAAGCATAATGAGCTGGATACATGTGTGCCTTCGGAGATGGAGGAGATGAATCCATTAACAAAAGTGATGTTGCTATATGCGGTAGCCCAATTAGTGAATCTATGTTTGCATTTCTTGTAAACAATGGAACCTTTTTGCAATATACCATAAAGCAAGTCACTTGTATACACCTAAGAAACTACACTACAATTCATGAGTAAGAAATGGTTTTTTCTATTTTTTTTGTAATAAAGAGAGAGAATTCATTAGAAGCATACACTTAAGAAATCACAAACTTTCATAGTGGTTTGTGGTGGAAGCATAGGCCCCCATAGCGGTATGAACCCGATCCATATTTAGCTTATGGGTTTGAACTGAATACAAAGAGTTATGTACTTTAGAGGTTTTCTCTCTTGTATACTTGGTATTTATTTTGTGAGAGAAGAGTGAGACTTTGGATGTATTTGGGGTTTAAGGTTTTCTATGAGTGAGGTTATGAGTGCATAACTTTGTATTTTTCTCCATTGTTGATTACATAGAGATTTTATGCTCCTTCGCTTGTGGATATAGGCTATAAGTTGAAGCATGTAAATCTATGTGTTCTTGCTTGCTTCTCTTTCTCTTTATTTTTCTTTTGTTTTTTTGGTGCTATATGAATATGTATTAATTTCTAGGTTTTGCGTAACAAACTGGTATCAGAGCCCTATTTTTCATTTGACACTTGCAATGTCATTAATGAAGTTTGATATTGAGAAGTCCGATGGTAGCATCAATTTCAGTATTTGGCAAGTCAAGATACATGCCATTTTGGCATAAGATGGACTGCACAAAACTCTGAATGGGAAGTAGAAGAAACCTGCAACTATGAGTGATGAAGAATGAAAGGAGTTAGACTTTAAAGCCCTAATCACGATTCAACTATTGCTATCAAATGAAGTTTTGTTATGAATTGTTCATGAGAAGACTATTACGGGTTTATGGCAGAAGTTGGAGTCTCTATACATGTCAAAATCCCTTGCCAATAAGTTCTATTTGAAGCAACAACTATTCTTGTTTCGTATGGCTAAAGGTACACCTATCAAATCTCATGTTGATGAATTTAACTTCATTATCATGGATTTGCAAAATATTAATGTTAATATTGAAAATGAAGACCAACCCTTTTTGTTACTTTGTTCCTTACCACCTTCATATAAGTCTTTCAAAAACACTATTACTATTAATATAGAGGATATTAAAGCATCATTACTTTCTAAAGAGGTGATTGATAAATGTCTAACTACAAATAGGAGTAATAGCCAAGACTCTAGGCTGTTTGGAAGAGGGAGGTCTAAGGATAATGGCTCAAATAGTAAACCGAAGTCTAAATCAAAATCTAGACATAAGAGTTTAACCTACAACTATTGTTACAAGAAAAAAACACATTAAGTCAAAATGTTATAAGTTGAAAAACAAATGTCATAATGAAGAAAAGAAAACGAATAACTATACATAGAGTGGTGTGGTTGAAGATGAGAATGTTGATATTCTCTTAGTGACAGATGACAAAACCAAATCCAATGATGAATGGATTTTGGAATATTCAGGTTGTTCCTACCATATGTGTCTCAATAGGGACTGGTTCTCCACATATGAATCTTTTAATGGTGGAGTTTAAGTACTCAGCTTAAGGTGGAGTTTTGAAAGTCAGTAAGGGTTCTTTTGTTGTGATAAAAGGCATGAGAATAGGAAGTCTGTATGTACTACAGGGTATTCATATCACAAGTTCAATTGCAATTTCTACACCATTCCTATCTGAGTTTGACACCACCAAGTTATGGCACATGAGACTAGAACATATGAGTGAAAGAGGACAAACTGTATTTGATCAGGAGAAGTCTTCCTTGTGGCTAAAGTACGGGAAAGCTCTTGACTTTTGTGAACATTGTGTTTTTGGGAAATAGAAAAAACCAACTTTAGTACAACCATTCACAAGATGAAGCGCACTTTGCATTATGTTCACTTAGGCCTATAGGACCTTTACAAGTTACATTAAAGGGTGGTGTTTGATATCTCCTTACCATCATCAAGGACATCAAGGACTACTTCGCGAAAGTATGGGTTTATTTTCTGAAGCATAAGAATGATGTATTTGTGACTTTTAAACAGCAAAAAGCATTGCTTGAAAAGCAAGCGGGTCAAGCAGTTGACAACATATAATTGTTTAGATATTTGTAAAATTGAATTTAACAAGTTTTGCAAAATTGAACGCATTGTACTGTTGTTGAAACACTACAACAGAATGGAGTTGCAAAACGTATAAATAGAACTCCAATAGAGAGAGCAAGGTGTATGTTGTCAAATGCTGGTTTTTCTAAGGATTTTTTGGCATAGGCATCTATCGATCTTGCCATTGAATGTATACAAGTTGTGGTGTCCTAATCCCAAATCACCAAATTTCACAATTAGCATAGATATTACTTTTGATGAATCTACTATACTTCACCTGAAGGAGTCTCTCATTTCCTATGATGCATATAAAACACAAAGTTCAAGAAAGAAGGTGGAAATAGAAGTTAGAAGTTCTTCCTCACCTCAAATTACACCAGTCCAGGTATCCATTTCTATTAAGATAGAAGAACGTGTATAAGAAGAAGAAGATGAGGAGCAATATTCTATTGCTAATGGTTGAACAAGGAGAGAAGTTAGACCACCTCAAAGATATAACTATGTTGATATGGTTGCCTATGCATTGTCAGTTGTAGAAAATGTTGATATTGGTTAACTTAATACTTATGTAGAAAATCCTAGCATAAGAATCAGACTTGGGAATTTGTGAGACCATCTAAAGGAAAGAATATTGTTGGATGCAAATGAGTTTTTAAAAGGAAAGAAGGTACTCCATGTATGAGGATGCTAGATATAAAACACGATTGGTTGCTAAAGGCTAGTCATGAACAAGGTGTTGATTTTAATGATGTTTTCACACCAATTGTTAGACATATCTCTATTCGTGTTTTTATTACTTTTGTTGCCATTCATAATTTAGAATTAAAACTGTTAGATGATAAAATCGCTTTCTTGCATGAAGAAGTTGATGAACAGATTTATATGCATTAACCCGAGGGTTTCGTTATTAAATGGAAAGAAGACCATGTTTGTTTGTTAGACATATCTCTATTCGTGTTTTTATTACTTTTGTTGCCATTCATGAAGAAGTTGATGAACAAATTTATATGCATTAACCCGAGGGTTTCGTTATTAAATGGAAAGAAGACCATGTTTGCTTGTTAAAGAAATCTCGATATAGGTTAAAACAGTCTCCTAGGCAATGGTATAAAAGATTTCACTCTTTTATAGTAGCTCTTGGGTATTCTAGATGCAAGTATGACAGTTGTTTTTATTTTAGGAAACCTAAAGATAATTCTTTTGTTTATATACTTGATGCTTTATGTTAATGATATGTTTATTGCAACAAAAGAAATATCTGAGATCAACTGGTTGAAAACACAGTTGAGTGGTGAGTTTGAATGAAAGATTTGRATGCAGCAAAGAAAATTCTTGACATAGAGATTTGGAAGTCCCATCACCTCCATTTCCTTGATTGATGGTGACAACTCCATTTCCAACCCAAGTGATCCATTTCCCATGCTCACAACTAGCATAGAAAGAAAAAGTTTTTAAATTATTGATTCATTTCACTTACATGAATGTCTCTCTTCATCTTAAAATATAAAAATTATCTACTCAATCCTTTATTCAATAAATCAAGAAAAACCAAAGGAAATCATAAATTTATATCTATAATTAGAAAGAAATTTCCACCATTTGGTTTGAATATTGAATCCAGCCCAAAAATGCAATGATTCCTTTGTGGTTTTTTATTGTAATAAAAAGAGAGAATTCATTAAAAGCATAAAGGAAAATACAACTAAAAACAAAGAAACAAAACAAAACAACATCAACAAACACACACATAAACAGAAATAGACTAGGCACTAAGAAAAACAACATCGGCAGCCAAAACACCCTCCACCCAGTAAGGACCCACACCCACCCATTCAATGGTTTCTATTGAAACACCCGAAATAAAGGTGTTTAGACACTAAAGAGTACACAGAAGAAATAGCTGATCAGCTAGCTATTGAGAAATGAAGCCAAGCGCTTGATCATGAGTCCAGCATTCTCGGTGTAAGGATCGAAGATATGGTAGACATGGCCCTCTCCTTCCACCTCAAACAATTCCACCTCTCCTTCCCATCCGCTGTTTCCCACTGCACTATGATAAAGACGTCCTCGATAACACAGTATATCTTTTCCGGCGACGCAAACCAGCAACCTAGAGCATCCAAGCTTGGACAATCTCGGAGCACCGGGAGACATCGGATTGATCATGGGATCATCAACACCGGCAGCCGAGGAAGGACAAACGAATAACCAAACTCTATTTGCTAAAGAATTTGGAGTATGGTCCTCCATGGACTCAGACCCAATTGGCTCCGATCCCCAGAAGTAAGGATGAACCAAGAAAGCCCCCCGAACTCTAATGTTGTGAGGCAAGGACTGGGAACCAGCACGCATGGCTACGTTGTGGACGATGTTGCCTCCTGCGCTGTCGCCACCCAAAAAGATTCGGTCGAAGTCGGCGTAGTCAGTCAACCACGGCTCGTAGTTGGCACCTCGCCCCACAGAATGGGATGAAACCCACTCGAGTGCCGCCCAGCAATCCTCGTAAGCAGCAGGCAGTAAGTGCTCCGGGGCTCTCCTGTATTCGACAGACACGGCAACAACATTGGCTTCGTTCACTAAGATATTGAGATAACGATGAAAAAGGAAAGAGAAGGCAGACTCGATGCAGAAGGCGCCACCGTGGAAATAAACGAGGACAGGGAGCTTTTGGCGATTGCAGGTGAGTTTGGGGAGAAAAAGTCGAGCAGAAACAGCAGATTCCGATGAGATGAGTACGTCTTTGGATGAGACACCAGTCTGAGTGTCGTTCAAGGATGCGGGAACGAACTCTGAACCCTTAAGCCGCTCAACACGGCCATCTTCATAGACACGAACATAAGGGAGGAGCTCGGCAGAAACCCGTTGCGCGCCTGAATCCATTGACAGGGTAAGGGAAAGGAAAGGGCCGGCGGGGAAGCTCCTTGGATAATTAAGCGATGACAATGGAGGTATCGGTGACATTTGATCCCCTATCTACGTAGTTGTACGGTGGAGTCCTTACTATTTTTGTGTCGGTGACAAATTTCTTACTCACTTTTTCTATACACTCTCACAACCACCACTTAAATGAGTAAGAGATAGACTTTACACCCCTGCCACCCACCCTCTCGACAACCACTTAAATGACTAACAGAGTAAATAGAAACTAGCAAGGGGCGCCCGATGAATATCGAATTGCTGCAATTATAAAAAATTAAGAAGAAAAAAACAAACAAGATTTTGCTTATTACAAAGAAACAGGATTTCGCTCATTTAAGACTGGTCAGCCCCGAACGCAGCCGTGCAAAAATTGGATTGTATCTTGGGAGATCCCTTGGACTGATATCAGTCCCCAAACTAAAAACTAAGCTGACATGCGGTTGCTATGCTGATATGGCATTTAATTTCCATATCTTTCTACCCCTACAACTCTAACAAATCAATTAATAATGCCAATGACTTTAATAACACTAATTTCCATATCTATCTACCCCTTCAACTCTAACAAATCAATTAATAATGCCAATGACTTTAGTAACACTAATTTACTAATTATAATCAGTAATAATCGGTAATTATAATAAATTAACCTAAAGTATTTCAGGTAAATTAATATTAAATTTTAAATATGATCATTTAATTAGTAAGTTAATTATTAAGTATTTAGCTAATTAATAATCCATGCTTTCTATATTTTTGGATATTTTCTACAAATTTATGATAACTTTAATAAAAGTCAAACATTATTTTTGCTGATATTTATTAAGTATTAATTTGGGTAAAGGTCAAACGTTTTCTCTAAATATTTATTAAGTATTTAATTATTAATAGTATATGTTTTGGTAAATATATAATAAATTTTTATATTTATTATATGATAGGTTATTGGTAAAACTGGGTTCGGTTGAATATAAAACATAACCGGAATTGATATAATTAATAAATATTAAATATTAATTAAATTATCAGTATTTATTAATTGTAAAACAATAATTAATAAAACCGGGTTGGATGGGCAACCGAATTAATATCACAATCGAACCGGGTTCGGTTAAAGCAACTCGACCTGAAGACAATATGCTATGTTGAGGGGGAGAGATAGGGGGAAATGGAGAGAAAGCCAGACCTAGACAAGAAAAGATTCTATGGAAGCTCTCAGCGGTGTTGTGCCTGTAAATARAAGAAGATGAGATTGGGACATGCATATGGAAGTGATGAATCGATTTTTGGGTGATGGCTAATTTTTTGTGCTAAGTACCTCGTCATTTGATTTGCTTCCAAGTGGTCGATGACTCAGGCCGAAATGGAGAACTTTGTTTGCTGAGCTGAGTCGAGATGGGCAGGCTAGGTGGCGAGCTGACTATAGTGCCGAGCTCCTATGAGGTGTCGGGTTGGCCAGGTGGCAAGTTGCTTGTGAGGTGTCGGGCTGAGCAGGTGTCGAGCTACCTGTGAGGTGCCGGGTTGAGCAAGTGGTGAGCTGCCTGTGAGGTGTTGGGCTGACCAGGTGCCGAGCGGCCTGTGAGGTGCCGGGTTGACCAGGTGTCGAGCTGCCTGTGAGGTGCCGGGCTGACCAGGTGCCGAGCTGGATTGATGAGCTTCGTTGCTCTTTAGAGACCTGCAAAGAACCAAATGTCAGAGGACCCAGGGTGGGTAACCCGACAAGGTCGCTCCGATGCTTAAGTCAGTACTCTCATAGTAGACTGCGAGCTAAAAATCACAAAGTATGAGAGATAGAATTTGCTTACTTGCTCACTTGCTTTTTTGCCTATTTGCCATTGGGGTTGGTAACTTTATATAGGCATTGTTTGGCGTGGGCTTCACGCACCATATCTGAGATTTCTGCGAGGTCGTCTAAGTGGTTCGAGATTCCTGTAGGTAACT
The DNA here is from genome assembly GCF_000365185.1 of Nelumbo nucifera. Next base: position 5,627,890 of record NW_010729077.1, on the reverse strand, counting down.
GCCATGCACGTTGACCATCCTCCGGATCGTTCGGCATGTGGGCCAACTTCCAAAGATCGTGGGAGTGTTAGGATATGCATGTCGAAATTGTCGGTGAGCACGTCTCACAGGTCGCCAGGTCGCGCCTATGCCGGGTCGCGCCTGTGCCAGGCCGCCAGGGTGGGACACCAACAACTTGGGTAAGGCAAGTTGTTGCCAAAGTGGTTCCGGGTGTCACCTAGTTGTTATGAGGTGCCATGTGCCACAAGGTCACTGGAGGGCAAAATCGCCCTCATCATTTGCCCCCCACTCCCGAGCTGAAAGTAACTCGTCGAAGGGGGTAAATTTCTCCTTTTGGCCATGAATGAATAATTCGATGAGCTTGTAAGCGTCGATTCAATTCCTTAGGCTCTGGGAGCGACTCGCAGTTCGCTCCTTGATTTTGCCCATGCCGAAGAGGCGACTAGGTCTTATGTGGTGAGGAGGTCTTCGCTAGTTCGGTATTTTGGCCCTTAGTCTCTGGGAGCGACTCGTAGTCCACTCTCTCCTTACCCTTGATTTTGCCCATGCTGAAGAGGCGACTGGGTCTTATGTCCCCATGCCGAGGAGGCGACTGAAACTTGTATGCCCATGTTGAGGAGGTGACTAGGACTTATGTGGTGCCGAGGTCTTTTATTAGTTCGGCACTTTAGCCCTTAGGCTCTGGGAATGACTCGTAGTCCACTCTCCTTGATCTTTGATTTTGCCCATGCCGAAGAGGCGACTATGTCTTATGTGGAGCCGAAGTCTTTTATCAGCTCGCCAGGTCAGCGCCTGGGCTAGGCCGCCAGGCCACGCCTGTGCCAGGTTGCCAGGTCGCGCCTAGCCAGGCTACGCTGCATCAGCCTCGTTAGTGACGTCGGTTACCCACTCCTACAAGAAGCTACTAGGAGCTCGACTTACGGGGGCAGCACTACTGACTTTAGGTCACCAGCTCGCACGGGAGCCTTGGAAGGCTCGACCGGCAGGGGCGTCCATGCAGTCTGTTGGCCGCCTACTC
>NW_010729077.1:5509157-5612832 GCF_000365185.1 Nelumbo nucifera | reverse complement strand
GGCCCATAGAGCCCATGTGATGGGTTTCAGGGGGTGCACTGTCCATAACAGTGTATTCGGCCAGGCCTTGTAATAAAGGTTGGGCTGAACCCATGTGGTTGATGTGTATATCAATGTTTGGGTCCCACGCCATACAAGGAAGCCCAACTGGGCAGTAGTTTGTAAGGCTAAGTGAGCACATAACCCTATTGGGCCTAAAGCCCATTTCGAACTGGGCTGATTTGATCTGTTAAATGAGGGTCGAATTCTAAGACTAGATTAGCAGATAGGATTGGGTCTTAACCCTATCCACTCAGAGAGTCTGATCTGAATGTGATTCAGATCTGAAAACCTACTAATAGGATTAGGAGGGGCCTGATCTAATCTGCAGATAAGATAAGGGTTTACCCTTATCACTTAAAGGGATCTGATCCAAATATGATTTAGATCAGCAACTCCTAAGCTTATAAAAGGAGGAGGGGGCGGCAGCTTTTAGTAGATACATATTCACATCCTCTTCAGAGCTGAAATCACAGAAGAGAGAATTCAGCATTACTGCGCTTAATCTCTCTTGTCGTCTCCTTCTTGCCGCCGCCATATCTGCCAGTTCGATCTCCTGTTCTCAGTGGGGGTGGTCAAGATTGGATCTTGATATCAGTCCTTTGTGAAAGGGATGATTGGAAGTAGTGCTCACATGCCATCCAACTGATTCTTGAAAAGGATCTGGTTCTTTTGAAGAACGTTGTTGATCCTGCTCCATCCTGCACGGCGCCATCTTCAGTGGGAGCAGTTTTTTGTTCCTTCCTTGGGCGTGAACACCTCCATTGGGAGATATTATTTCTCCGTATCAGGTATATCCCTCTCCTACAGATTTCTTTCAGATCTGGTTCGGTTCTTAGTTCAAGATTGATCCTTGAAAAATATGATTTTTCTAAAATAGGGAATACGATTCCCAGTAGGATGGAGAGAAATTTTTGAAATTCGCCCATTCTATTCCGCAAGACTCGGGCGTCCATACGATGGACCAAGAAAATAATGCAATGTGCCAAGATCCTTCACAGGAAAGACAGTAGAGATCTGCTGAAAGAGAGATGAAACAGCAAATGGAGAATTGCCAGTAACAATGATATCATCGACATACACCAAGATGTAAACAATAGTAGACGTATTCTTGTAAATAAATAAAGAAGGATCAGCCATAGAGTTGTGAAAACCCAAATGAAGAAGAGTGGAAGCCAAACAAGAATACCAGGCACGAAGGGCTTGCTTGAGTCCATACAGGGCCTTCTTCAGCTTGTAGACATAGTCTGGGTAGTCTAGATGTTCAAACCCCTTGGGTTGGCGAACATAGATGTCATTTGCAATAAGTCCATGAAGAAAAGCATTGTTGATGTCCAGTTGTCGTATAGACCACCAATGAGTAGTGGAAAGAGCTAAAATGGTACGAACAGTTATTGGTTTGACTATCAGGCTGAAGGTATCAGTGAAATCAACGCCAGGTACCTAATGAAAACCTTGAGCAACAAGTCTGGCCTTGTTCCGCTCCAAAGAACCGTCTGATTTCCTCTTAACTTTATATACCCATTTAGTACCAACTACGTTCATGGAAGAATGATACAACATGAAATCCCATGTTTGATTTTTCAAAAGAGCATCAAACTCCAGTTGCATAGTCAACCTGCATTGGGGAGACTTGGCTGCATCTGTATAGGAGCAGGGCTCCGTTTTAGAGGAGAAAGAATTAAGTAAGGCAGTTGGAATGGGATACCGAGTGGTGAGATGTGATCGAGCAGGGAGAGTGCCATCCTTAGAACGAGTGGTCATAGGATGCTGTCGAGTGGGTGGTGGTACAGCTGGTGTGTGTGCCAACAAATCCTCCATCGTACAAAAACGTTGCTGCCTACGGACAGGAGCTTGTACGGGAGAAGGGTTATCAGTCGAACTGGAAGTGGTCCGATCAGGAAGAGGTGCTGCATCTGGAGGCTGAACTGAAGGCGGAGAGACCTAAGATGCTATGAGATGTGAAGGTACATGTATATAGAATCCCGATTGAGCTACTGTACTGGTGGGTGATGGAGCCGGAGGAATTCCAGGAAATAGTCTTTCATCAAATATCACATGGCGGGCAATAAATTCTCGACCAGTCGACGGGTGAAGGCACATGTACCCTTTATGAAAATGACTATAACCAAGGAAAATACACTGCAAAGAACGGTACTAGAACTTATGAGCATTGTATGGTCGCAGAAGGGGATAATAGGCGCATCCAAAACACCGTAGCATAGTGTAGTCTGTAGTCTTATGAAACAACTTCTGAAAAGGAGATGAACCTTGCAAAGTGGGAGACGGGAGCCAATTTATCAAATATACGGTTGTCTCTACTGCATCGGCCCAAGAGGAGAAGGGGAGCTTGGAGGTAGACAGTAGAGCGAGAGTGGATTCAATAATGTGACGATGTTTCCTCTCAACTGTACCGTTATGTTCATGTGTGTGCGGACAGGACACCCGATGGGAGATACCCTATGAGTCAAGATAAGAAGAGAGCTTGCGATACTCCCCTCCCCAATCAAATTGAAAAACACGAATTTTGGACTTGAAGAACAATTCAACATGGCATTTAAATTTTGAAAAGACCTCAAAGACATCAGATTTTCATGCTAAGGGATATATCCAAGAAAATTTTGAATGATCATCAAGAAATAACACATAGTAAGAATACCCTTTATTAGACTTAACTGGGGAAGGACCCCACACATCAGAAAAAATTAGTTTCAAAGGACTCTGAGACCTAGACGAAGACAAAGGTAAAGACAAGCGATGACTCTTACCCATTTGACAAGATTCAAAAACAAATAAACTAGAATTTTGACCAGAATATGGTAAACCATACTGAGAGACAACTTGTTGGACCGTACAAAGTGTTGCATGACCAAGACACTAATGCCAACCTTGAAGATTTGTCTATTCACCGACAAGAGCAGAAGGTGCAGTTGTCGAGATGTGTGAAATGGATGTTGTTGATGGGAAGCAATGCAACCCTCCTCTACTGACTCCACGAAACAGGATTTTTCCTGTATAGTTCTTCACAAAGCAACAGTCATGGTGAAACTCAAAAAATATATCGTTCTCCTTTGTAAACTTGCTAACGGACAATAAATTTTTGTAGACTGCAGGAACATGGCATATATCAATCAATGTGAAAGCATGCTAAATAAAGAGAAGAGATGAAGAGCCAGTATGTTTTATTTGCAAACATTGGCCATTACCCACTATTACCTGATCTAAACCCTAGTATTCCGACCGATTTTGGATGTTATCAGCATCGAATGTCATGTGATGTGTTGTGCTAGAGTCCAGATACCAAGTTGGATCAAATGAAGAATTACCATTGTTGTAGGAAGGTGCAGTGTGACTATTGTAGGCGGCAGGTTCATAATTTCGCTCACTCTTATTTGCAAAAATGTAAGCGCACCATGTCCAGGTTTGTTGCAGATCTGACAAATAACTGGAGGTGCCTTACCTCGTCCACCATTAAAGAACTAATTTTGGTTGTAATTTTGTTAAGAATTATAATTCTAAAAGTTTTGTTGTTGACCTCGCCTTCGGCCTTTACCGTGGCCATACATATTCTGAGATTCTTTTTTGCTAATTCTGGAACCCTGTATTATTTTTCAGTTTCACTCAAGCTACATTAGCAGCTGATGAAACACCTGAATCTGGCGACGTAAGTCCTTGCTCTTCGAGCCAACTCGCATGATTCARAAGATAGCCAATAATATCATGCACACCAAGGGTATGCGCATCTGGTCTGTCACAACGGACTCATATTCATTGCCTAATCCAACTAGAATATATAAAACCAAATCAGATTTACGAACAAGTTCAGCAACAATAGACAAACTGTTCGCTATAGATTTTGCTTTTTGAATGTAAGCAGAAATAGATAAAGACCTTCTTTAAATTGTGCAACTGTTTCCTAAGTTGCAAGATGTGAGATCTCGCATGAGTTGAGTAAGAAGTAACAAGAAAGCACCATACCTCTACTAAAGTCAAAAATTCCACAACTTGGGCCATGACACCCTCAGTAAGAGAAGAAATTAACCAACTTAAACAAGTTGATCAATGTCATACCAAGTACCACCATCAATAGTCAGAATTTTTCTATGACGGATTTGATGGTTCCAAGGTGATTTTTTCACGTGCACATAGACAATCTAAAGCCTCCCTGTTTTAATATAAAGAAAATCTATAATACAAGAAAGACATGATACCAAAAAAGTTTTAACCAATCAAAATCCACTCATGAGTTTTGATTTAAAAAAACACTAATTGACTACCACATTTATGATACCCGTAGATTGGTCAAAAAATTCAGATATCATATGTTTCCCATACATATCATAGTCGAATATAATTGGTCAAATTTCTTTCAGTGTCGAATTTGATTGGTCAAAAAGTCACCTGGTGGATAATACAAATAGATCAACAGGACCAGTGCCGAATGGAGAATTTACAGCGGCAACCGGTGCGATCAAACTCGACAACTTTCTTTTTGAACGCTGAAGCGACGAAAAAAAAAAAAAAGTATCTTTTTGAACGGGAAAGGAAATTCATTACTTCTCAGACGAGACAGGTATACAGATCAAACTGAATTAGCTTCTTAATATTCCATGGGGTCGAATCATCACTCCCTCTCTCCAACTATAGAATCCCTTTTCGAGCCTCAACAGCTATATATAGCAGCCCGTGTGCCGACAAGTGACTTGATTCAAGCATCCCGTATTCAATTTGCTGCTTCTACTGCCCTGGAATAGGGCATAAATTGTAAAACTCCCACCAACCCTACAATGGATAGTCTGTATTCTGACAAAAACAAGCACGTCAATTCCACCGACAACGAGACACCACATCAAAGAAATTGTGCGTCACATTCTTCCAACATTTTCCTCTACATAATTCCAGTGATGACAATGGCAAGTTTCCCACTATACAATCTTCATTATCCATCGCCCGGTTAGGAGATTTAAGCAACTAGCGATACACTATATCCGCATGTGTCTTTGGTTAGTCTTGGTAAGTGCCATGGAAAAGTAGTTACGGACCTCAGGAATTATGCGTTGTATCAGAAGAGAATGCCTGCAAGATTCAACCTAAACAGTGAGAAATGTCTTGACGCAATCCGCACAAAACTATGAAGTTGGCAAAGAGAGGGAAAAAACCATAAAAGACTGGTTCTATTACAATATACAGGGTCTGGCACCAGTAGTACGCCCAATTTTGATTTTTGTACATAATTTACTAATGCTGTAAGAATTACATTCATAAAATTTTACATAACTCATAATTCAATAATCAAAATAAAAGGAAAGTGGTTTCCTTGTTGGATCAATTAGGGAATCTCCCTTGCCAACCCCACATCAAAAATTTCAAATGGATGATAGTCTGATGTGGCCTGGAAAGGTGAGGCATAAACCTCAAGGATTTCAGGAAAGAAAATGGATAAAATTTAKAAGTTGTAAACTTACATAGAAAAAGAAAATCAATATTACATTGCTAATGTAATCTTGGTAATAAATTATATATAGAAGGCTTCCCAGTTTTTGTTGGTCATTCAACTTCTCTCCCATAAAAGGGGAAAAAAAAACATTTCACCTTTTCATATCTACCAACTTACATTTTAACAATGTAGTAGTCATTAGATGAACATATCAATTTGATTGAATTTTTTCAATATGATTACTGGCTGAAACATTTCTTAAACACCTTTTGATATTAAATCGAACTAAAAAAAGATTTAATAACAGATCAAAACAGACATGTTAAAGAATCAAAATTCTAGAAGCTCATAGACAAACAAAAAACCTACGTTTCTTTTATGGTAGACTAGTCAAGGGGCTTAGAAAATGACTTTTTTATCATTTAAGATGTGCACATGCATATCGGTATACAACCAGTCAACCAGCAGCTATACCCCGAAGCAACTAGCAAAACCCACAAAATAATATTTATTGTGTAGAAAAAAGCATATAAAATGAATAAATGATGACATCAAGTTTTTTTTTTTGAGTATGAAAACACAAAAAAAGTATAGAGAATATTAGGAGCTTTATATAAAGCCATTGCCATTACCCAATTTTGGTCCCAACTCCCAACTATCTGGGGTTTTGGGAAGGGTGGATCGGAAACAAACTTAACCATCTTTCTTTACCCTTTTTTACTTGTGGAAACTGGAGAGGGGGTGGAGCCCAAAGTGGCCATCTTCAGACTCAAACCCACATTCTCACATCAGCCCGAGATTTTACAATATTACACCAAGCAACAGCCCCTTTGTATAAAGCCAATTGCATTCTTACACATCATTTAACAAGTAAAACACAAGCCCCATATGCTTTATAGAAAATGAGAAGCTTATCAATAAACATTTGACAGTTGCTGATCAGAAAAACAATGAAAGAGAGAATGGGGGCTCCACATACCCTGGTCTAGTACTCAATTTGTCGAACTGCTCCAAAATAAACAAGATGCATGTATGCCTTAAGGACATGGCATGAAAGGCCTCTGAAAGTTCATACATGCTTGAAACATTCTCCAAAGATATATCCTAAATCAAAAGGAGAAAATAATAAGGGAAAAAAGGCATGCGGAAAAGAAACTCAGAAATTAAAAATAAAGAACAGAAAGAGAAAACTGAACATAAGCAATTTCAATGAAGTAACCAGCAAACAAGAGAATTTTCTTCTCACCTGTCCTATGGCATATTCACACAGACGCTTAAGTCCCTCCAAGAGATACTGATCTGCAGCTCTAAGGAGATCCTGTGCAATGTCTAATGTAACGTCTACTGATCCCGTGTATATGAATCTGTTTATTAGCTCATCCCATAACCAAAAAAGAGAGCATATTACCTTCGAATATCACTGAACAAAGCCACCAATAAGGGAAAACACAATATAAATTAACCAACCTCATCATCAATTCAAAAACCTCCCATCGTATATTAGGAATCTCTATATCTCGTGCATCCTTCTCCTGGAAGTACAGAGGTGCAAAGTGCAGTATAAATATTTGAGATCCAAAAGTCTGATCAGTAGGCACTATGGAAACATAAAAATGTACTTTATGAACTTAAGCGATAGTGAGCACTATGGAAACATCTAAGAGCAGGAGAAAGTTCAAAAAGGTAACTGTTCTCAGTTTCTCACCCTATAGCCACCATCAAACATTGCACGGAATGCATCCGAAGAAGCAAGTAGAGCAATTCTGTGAGCATAAAACCGCCTACCTGAAAGAAACACGGGAAAACAATCAGCAACAGTACCTGCTTTATAGCACAAAGAAAATCTAAGATTACGGATTTCATGGAGTGGCAAACTTAAGTTTATCTATAAAAAGTAATACATACAAACTTAACCATCGAAAGAATGATTTACCTTCAACTAGAAATGTAACATCGGAAAGTATAGCATTATTTACATACTGCTCACCCAAATAGACCTACACCAAGAATTACTGTTGATCATATGCACATGATTTTCAAACTAAAACAATCCATATGCTTATTTATTTACACTATTTTTTCAGTAACCATATCAAATAGATTTATTGATATCAAAGACGAAAAGTGAGTACAAACATCAAGCTTCCAAGAGATGGGGCTATGTATTTAAAATTTAACAAGAAGACAAACAAAATAATAAAATATATCACAAATATAACATCCAAGCCAAATTGCAGCTTGAATACATTAATCTGGTGAGGAACTCCACAATACAACTTTGTTCCGCCCACCTTTCCTCTGGCTTAGTTCTCTGTTAGAGTGTTCCAATTTACATATCCATCTGAATATGGTTTTCACCCTAAATGCTAATGAATTTTTAGCATGATCTTTGAATGCCTAAGGTTCTCACTGCTAGAGAATTTATTGAAGTTCTTTATTGGAATAAAAGTTTTTCTTCCTGTTTTTTTTCTTCTTGTGTATTTGGGAGGAGGGGTCAGGGCAATAGAAACATTTAGATTTTAATTCAACATCACTTTGATTTTCTAAACACTTCAAAGTTTATAGGATGAAAAGTTTTATGTATCAAAAGATAAGTAAGGCATCTCATTCTTCTATTATTATGATAGCAGAAATTAAATTGAAAACCTAATGGTTAGAGATATAACAATCTAAATGGATCAAGCTCAATTCAGCAAAACTTTGAAAGAAGCCAACTTGGTACCAAAATAGTATGGTACCTAAAATATTAATCAATCAATTGGTATTCATACAAATTCACGTGAGTTTCTGATTGATAATTTTTCAAGCACCATTTTTATGAATATTTTTCATAAAAAAAAAGATATTATTAGACAAAATATTTCACTAAACATATAACATTAAACACTATCAAATTGTTGAATTGGGCCGGCCAACCAGCTAACTTTGTTCACTGCCTCAACTCTAAGTATCCAATAAGAAAGAGAAAACTTAAAAAGATAGCTTTCTTTGGTCCAACATATGCAATTATCAAGGGACTTCACAAAAGAGTTCAAGCTTAATCTCCCAATCCAAAGTCGAAGTCCCATGTAAATTACCATCTCCACATCATGAGTAGAAAACGTGAATATGGAATTAATAAATTTTAAGCCAAATGCTTGAGTAGAAAGTGTGAATATGCATGCAATAAACCAAAATAGGTCTCAAAAGCATGCACACCTGTGGTGTCGGAGATGGAGGAGCTGCCTCCATATGGCAAAGTGATTTAGCTTTATTAGCTAACTTATACAGTGCCACCGAACCATCTTGTTGCTGCTTTGGACTTGTTGACCCAAGAAGCCCCAACAGCAACTCCAATCCTACATGCACTCACCATGGTTAAGGCAAACTCGAACACTCAAACAAAATTAAGGGACGAAATGAAAATCACTACCAGCTTTAAAAATATATTATACCATTGTTATCAATGAAAATCGCTCTTTGATCATCAGGGGAACAAAGATGAGCAAGAGCCAAAGCAACTCGTCTTTGAACAGGTTTCTCTGCTACGCGCATCAGGTATAGCAAATGGTTCAATACCTATTAGGAGAAAATTCAATTTCTTAAACATAATCATGGGGATAGACATGTGTGTGTATGTAAGAGAGAGAGAAGGGGGGAGGATGAGGACAAGAAGCTCACTCGTCCATGGATCTTCTCCTCTAATCTTTTCAGTGTCTTTGCCACACAATCTTTGGTAGCCTGAAATTGCATAACATCCATAGAAAACAACAAATGGCATGAAATTATTAAACCGTTATAGAAAGTTATGATTATTAACAAAATAGAACCAATAACGGATTGTCTATTAGAAATATCAACTACCAATGAGAAAAAATAGAAAAATATGCATACTTGGACAATAAACTCCCCATCCTGCAGCTTCTGAACACCTCCAACTTTTATAAAATCAGATACATTATCCTACAAAGGGCAAAAGAATTACAATAAAAAGATAATGAAGCAATATAAGAAAGAGACACAAAACAAGATAAAAAATTATTAGAAAAGCTTCAATAAACTTAACTATACCTCATTATCTGCAAGGCCATAAAGAGCAAAAGCAGCATTATGTTGCAGAGACCCGTTCTTTGAGTCTAGAAGCTTCAGCAAAGGCACAAGCCCACCATTATGAGCTATGCCAGCTTGGTTGTGTGTATCCTGGAATCAAGCCAGAGAAAGATATCCAGCAAACATAGTTCAGTACCAAGCATACAAAACGACCAAGAAGAAAGCACCTTACATTAACTTTAGTGCAAATTTCATGCCAGACACCTTATCAAGTTGTGGGACTTGTACCCATGCGGCCATGCCTTGTCTTGCTAACATTGCATAAGGCATGACACATGCATGGCTGCATGCACACAAACATCTATACAGCCTTCAGTAAAATAACATAAACAAGAAAAAAGGATATTTTATTGGTTTCATTTTCTCCTAAAAAGTTTTTATTTCATTTCTTTTTATTTGCCAGGAAAGAAAAACATACTATGTAACTATAACAAAAAGAGGCCAATAGCCTGTCACTATGAAGGGCACCACACCACCAATATATATTATAGGCTTTATAGCACCAATCAAATCTACAAATATTGACCTCACTAGACATGCACAACTATTCATTTTAGTTTTATCCCTAATGTCCCACAATAAGAATGCAGGAACATTGAAGCTCAGCTGTTCGATCCTTCTTGTTTTGTGTGGCCTACAAAAAAAGGAAAAACAATGTGGAGATGTATTAGAGCAGCAGCATTGTGGACAATTTGGGGAGAAAGGAATGCTAGGGTGTTCAAAGAAAAGGAAAGAAGCTTACAAACTATTGAGGATTGTATATTTGACTAGAGCCATTCATTGGCTAAGAACTTTGGACTTCTTTCATACGTTTTCCTTTGATGACATTTGGAGTAACTGGAAGGCGGTAGCCACTAGTCATACGAGGAGGGACAAGGCAGCTGCAGTGTGGAAGCCTCCGCCTGAAGGTTGGGAAAGCTAATTTTGATGGTAGTAGCCAAGGAAACCCAGGCCCTTCAGGGATAGGAGGGGTGCTGAGAGATAGAGAGAGCAACATCCTAGCTTTGTTTTCAGGCCCTGTGGGAATAGGAGACTCAAATAGAGCAGAGATCTTAGCGGCTGTACAAGGCATCCAGATTACTGAACAGTTAGGAGTTCAACACTTGGTAGTTGAAGGAGACTCTAAAATTGTTGTGGGATGGCTGACAAAGCCAGCTTCAACTATGTGGTGATATAGAGATTTATTGAGGAAAGTCAATCGGCTCACAAGAAATATGACAGTTACCTCTCTTTGGGTAGAAAGATCAGCAAATTCCTTAGCGGATGGACTAGCTAAGCAAGGGGTTTCAAGGGATCATTTGTTTTGGGCTGCTACATAATTTTATTTCTGTTTATTTCTGCTTATCCGGTTCTTAATTGATGTAATACTTTGTTAGAAGAGGTAACAGCTTGTGCCTCTTCATGGGTTTCTTGTATTACCTTATATTCTGAGTTAATAAATTATTTTCATTCATCAAAAAAACATTGAAGCTCAGACAAGGAAGCAAGCCTTGCTGGACATGAAAATAGAAATTGCAAGAGCTTTCAATAGAAAACAGTAATAAGACATTAAGACCATACTTTCACTGACCAAGATGTCCACAGCACAAGTAACATTTAACTTAACAAATTACAATAAATCAGAGGAAAAACAAAGAAAACACTATTCAAGTCTGCTTCCTTTCCAGATTCCACTACACAGTTGGTAGCCAGCTGTAAGCTTTAAGTGCAGATACATGGTTTTTATGTGGAGACATTATGACTCAAGTCAGAGCTACCAACTGCAAACCTTATTGCCAAAACTGCCCAGGAGAAGCATGAATAATTGTCTGATCCATGATTCAAGTGATTCTAGAACAGAATGGCCTCTGAATCACATTTTAGACTTTGATTAGTAATATTTCATATTTCCTGAATCACAAGCCAACTTTTGAGCATAGTTCAAAGTATTAGCATGACAGAAATAATTCCATTTGATACACTTAGTAATTAGGTAGTTTAGGTCATGCAAAAATACTGATGCACAAAAATACAATAGTTAAAACTTATCCAGAATTACATAAATTTGTAATAAACCCCCTAGATGCCCCAAAATTTTGGAGCTTTTTCTTTGACATTCCCATTTGTTCATATGCAACAATTGCACTTCTGGGCAGTGAGCACTAAGCTCTGGACATGCTTATTCTATCACCATCATGGCAAATAACTGGGTATAGGAAATCCAGAGAACTTGATCTATGGATGTCAGAGTATCATAAAGAAAGAGAATGCCAGTTAATAGTCAAAAACTTTTTTTGATCAATAACCAGCCACTTTATTAATTGATTAAAGAAGAAAAGTACAGGATTACAACCATCCATTAGGGAGATGAAAAGTTTTCATCTCCCACCTCTAGCCTCTTATCAATACAAGTTTACAGGATTGCCTAAAAAAATTGTTCTCCCACCCCTTGTCTTGCTAGTGTATCAACCATATTATTCGCATCTCTTTGAAACCATTGGATTCTCACTTCCATATAGTTAACCATCTGAACTTCATGATTTCATTTCTGTAAGCTCAAAGAGCTACACCTTCCTTTTGCAACTACCCAACCACCATCCTTGAACCACCTTTAATACTTGACCTATTCAAGCTCATAAACCTTGCCCTTTGTATTCCTTCCAAAACCAACATTACTTCAGCCCTTACTGAATCACCTATACCAATCAATTCTGAAAACAAGAATAGAATATGACCTTCCTCATCTCTGAAAACGCCAGMAATACAGCAATACCTAAAGTCCCCAGATTTCCCAAACCACTCCTGTGAAAGTTGAGCTTTATAAGCCCTCTCTCTAGGGTTGTCCAATATCAAAACCTTTCCCATTGAAGTCCCTACTACTTCCATTTTCTAATAATATTATCTGTTGAGAACTTTTTCATAGTTTTGATCCAATGAACTGCCCTAATTGTAATCATTCAATTACTGCTTCAAGCATCCTTGCCTTATCCTTGAAATTCTTTCTTCCCACACTGTCCAAATGATTGCTGCTATCATCTCAACATAACCCTTCCTTTCTTTTTTGGCAAAAAAAAAAGTATTTGCACCAAACAACTTAGGCACACTTGATGGAGGAATCCATCTGCACCAAAAAAGAGGGGGGGAAAAAACCACTCCCAAATAATTGTAACAAATGGACAAGAGATTAGCAAGTGAAAGCAAGTCTTGCCTTTAGCCTTCCAAAAAAATACACCAAGAGAGATGGACAACAGTATAGTCTCCTCTTTTGAAGTACATCACAAGTAATAATCTTCTCATGGAAGACCTCCCAACTGAAAGCAACAACTCTAGGAGGAATAGATCTGCACCAAAAATTTTAACAGGAAAAGGTACAGCAAGGAGAGGGAGGGCTGAGATGGTGTACTTTAAAGAAGGAAACACAAGAGAAAAGACCTGACAAAGAGGTGACCAAAAATTTTCTCATGCATCTAACTGTTGCTCCTCCCCATCACAAAACAAGATAATATCATCAGCAAGCTGCAAGTAGGTGACCACAACCACTTCTCTTCCTATTCTCCATCCCCAAAACACTTAACAGCATCACTACAATGAAGAAATTCCCCATAGTCCAATTTTTAAGGAATCTATATACTCAGGGGTAAGCTAGCAAAACAACCCAAGTTTTAGATAATCTACCAAAAATTCAATGAAGAGTAATTATGCAGATGATTTTTCCCCAAAGAATGAAATAACAATAAGTTTTTAAGAAACAAAACTACTCATTGGCAAGATGAAATCAAGAGGTGATTTTCCCATCTATATCCATCTGATCAGAATAAGATTCAAGAGAATGTCGAAGTAAATAACCTGTGCCAATCTCCCCAGTGCAAAGGCTGACATTTCCCTAAGTTGCATATCTGGGGATTGAAGCATCTCAATTAGAGGGCGAACTGCACCTCTTTGCACAATATGGACCTGCAACAACCTCAATTTTGAGAAAGAAAATGCATAGCAAGTTTCCAAGCTTCAAGAATAACAAAGAAAGCTATTTTCCAATCCACCTTGCAATCTGAATCTGTTGCAGCAAATTGTCCAAGTAATAAAGCTGCCTCCCTTTGGCTTTCCGAACAGCAGGAACTGAAAATCAATATATGAAGCCATGAAACACCCCCAAAAAAGTTTATTTTAACAGCAAAAAATATGGAAAACACTAGCAGCTATCCATCAAAAAAAAACAGCAAGATCTGGCACTCAGCTAAAGAAAATGTAGAAGACAGAGCAAGGATGATAAAGAGTCTGTCACGTGGTAACACCTGAGTAATCCAATAACAGGTTGTAAAGCTCCAGCAAGGAGAACTTCTTTCTTTATGTTTGGGGATGAGTGCACTAGATTCCCAATGACACCGACCTGTTAGATACATGAAAAGTCATCAAGTGCTACAACATGAGTTTACAGACAAACACCAACTGCAGTAGTTCACTAGTCATTATTAATTGCTGGATTAGAACCCACCGCCTCATAATGTATAGCAGCATCCTCAGACCTAAGCATTAGAATCAGTGTAGGAAGAGCATTGCACTCAACAATCTGCAATAGTAACTGTTGACATTAAAACAATTTCACACATCTATCCTAAAGACTTCCTTGTTGCACATAAAGCCCAACTACCTGATTCTTGTTTTCATCATTTTTAAATGCCAGAGTTCGAAGTGCACCAGCTGCTGCTCTCTGTACCTTTGTATCAGTGAACTCAAGCAACTCAACAAGAGGTGGAATTCCCCCTTCAATCCTGGTAATACAGTCTAAAGTATCAAAAAATAGATATTTTGCTAAACATAAACATGTAAGCAAATGAAAATTTGCAAACAAGCATACCTGACACGGGTTTTAATCCAGCTATTTTCATGAGCAAGATTAGTGATTGCATCAGCTGCCCTGCGAATAACACTATTGACTGCCCGGGAACTAGAACCATCCTTGTGCCTCTTTAACAGGTCTACAAGGTGAGACAAAGCACCAGCATCAACTATGAGCTGTTGGTGCTCAGGCTGTTAATACAAGAATAACAAAATTAGTATTAACAACCAGAGACAAGTCCTGAAATTTTCCCATAATTTCCCATTTAAAGCAGTCCCCAAATATCTATTAAATGAAATCTCAATCATATAAAATATTGGTAATATGTGTACTAACACTAGCATGTCAACTATTGATAGTTTCGAAAACATTCACAAAAGATCGGGGCAGTTGCAACTTTGCTTTTTTCCACTATTACTACGAAACTTTTGACAAGCTAATCAGAGCCAACAATTTTCCTAGAGTGACCAATATTGGGCAATGGCTGCTTGTATGGCTATATATACATGCATATAACATCATGCATATAACATATATGTACATGCATATAGCATATTGTCATCTAGGTGTCAATTTCCATTGCCATGCCGAAGTGCATGTGCAATCAGGGTCACCTTAACTACAATGGCAACACATTAGCAAAGTGGAAACCATTGCATGTGAGTTTTTCACTCTTTTATCTCCTTTCTTTTTTTTTCTTTTTCTTTTTTTTTTGGGGCCTGATGAGGGGTTTAATATTGAAGGCTGGGTTTGATACAAAAAAGGCCAACAAAATCACAAGAAAGTGTTAGATCTCTGTTACCATAGAAAGGTTTTCCAATATCAAATTTAGGGCATCCTATCAACTGTAAGAACCAAAGAGTTTCACTGAATAAATATGCAAAATGAATTCAAGATTTCTAAAAGAGCTTCCTTATACAACTTGGGAAAAACAAAGTTCAAAGTATAAAAGAACTTGTTTGTATATAAAACTAGGTGCATTCTGACCATAATTCACTATCTAAAATCCAAGATTTGACTTGAGTCGAACACCTTATGTGACTTGTGCTGCATGGTTTGAAAACTGTTTTCCTTAGCAATGTTGACAAGGAAAATCAGATTAAAACAGAACCAATAGTGGGTATTGTGTGTGACTAAGGGAGCAACATAAATATATAGAGCCAGTGTCAACAGTCAGTGTAGTACTAATTCAGCCTATAACAATAGCTCCTATATTGATATGGATAATTAGATATTATGTTGGAGATAAACCAATATGGTATAGCCAATTCTGACAAACATTGCAGTTAACAGGAAGACCGTATGACAATCCACATAGAAGTCACCATTTCCCAAGCCATTGGATTAAATATTTCAACTCGTGTAAGTGCGCATGCTATGCACATGTGGAAGTAAAGATGAAAGAGTAAAAATAAAAACTCTTATATCAATATGATGCTAGTAATATGTGACTTAACTTCATGATCTTCACCGGAACCAAGGGAATTATCTGCTTTATATAGGTGTATAACAGATCACGGAGTAAATTCTTTTCTTAATTAGGTAAAAGGGAGATGATAATGGGGAATAAATGGCACCAGGAAAATGACTTTGTTTGCATATTACAGAATACTTTCCAACAACTGGATATAGTTTTTGTAGTGTGACATCCTGGACCAGGATAAATATGTATACCTAATACAGCAAATAAGCACGTTAGGTTTGTGATTAATGAAGGTACACCTACAGCTGCTACTGCTAGTATTGGGTATAAAAGACTAGGACAAAGAAAAGTGCACCCCAACAGAAAAATGATCACAACGATAGGGGAAAAAAGACCATTTGATTTATTCAAATTTAATCACTTGGGCATGTTCTGAAGTTATGTTGTCGGTGGTCCAATCATTTTAGTCATCTTTTTTTTCTTGACATATTTAGTGATCTTACACGTTAAGTTCGTTATTATTATTCAATTCTGTACAACTAGCGTATTTCTAGTAATAATTATAATTTAGAGAGTTAAACAAGTTCTTCACYGGACCAAAATGTTGTCGAAAAGTTTCACTGTCAAATAGTAATACTCTTATGCAAATAAAGCGTTCAGATATAATATAAATCAGATATCAGATAAAAACCCAATAGAACATAAAAATATGAAAAAAAAGAACAAATTAATTTGGAAGTAAGGTCCCAAGAGATGCATATAGATTGCAGAACTACCTTGACAGCGAGAAGCCCAAGAGCGAAAGCACTGCCTTTCTCGACCTCGTGCTCGAACGGCTTCGGACCATCGTCGCCTTCTCTCGGATGAGGTGGTGGCTGAAGATGCTTCACCAGAGCCGGGACAGCACCTCCATCGACGATAAAATTGACAACTTCTTCTGCAGAAATCCCCAGTGGAGAGATCGATAAACGGATAGATCAGCAGCCAAAACATGAATTCACGAGAAAACAAGATCAATAGAGATAAAAAAAACGCAAAAACCTTCGAAAATGGCAACGCACAGAAAACAAAAATAAATAAATCACCACATATAGAGCAAAGGAATGAAACAAAACACGAGATCGATGTTCTGATGGCGTTTCAATTTACCGTTTTTGGCGAGCTCGGCGAGGACGTGAGTGGCACGCTTAGCGGCGGCTCGGTCAGCTTCCTTCCAAGAGAAGGTGCTGTCAAGAATGCTAACCTGCGCACTCACCTCGGCCACCAAAGCTTGGTGTGCGTCGGGAGAGGTGAGAGAGATCTCTCTTTCTTCCTCGATTTCGTCCTCCAGTTTCCGCTTCTGCCCTTTCCTCTCAGGGAGGTTCTGCTGCTGCAGCTGCTCCATGGAGAGAGAGAGAGAGAGAGAGAGAGAGASACACAGACACACACAAAGAAGAGCGACGGATGGAAAAGACTCAGAGTTCAGAGAAAGGGGTTTGTGGAAGAAGAAGAAGAAGAACGAGAAGAGATGATGAAGGGCAGTTTTGGAAGAGAAAAAGTGTGATGGTGCTCTTCTCTTTTATTTTTTAATGTTTTCTTTTCAGCTGCGACTGTTGTAGCTTTCGGAAGACGAAAAAAATACATTGCTCATATCGGTTTTGTACCGCCCGGCGGCCGCGATATATCCGGCGGGGGAGTAAATTCCCCGCGCTTTTTTCATCCCAAATGTAGCTGCTAACTTGCACTCCCGCCTAGGCTAACTTGCGCCGGTTCAAGATTCCATGTACTGGCCGGTGGCCCATGTGATGGCCTTACTAAACTAAGATCAGACGGCTGTGATTGTCTAGGTGGTGGGACCCTCACTGGATCTTTGACTACGCTACGCTTGTCTGTCACGGATGGGTATCATCTGCGAGGAAGGATTAAAAATTTGACGGGAAGGTGTTTCCCAGTAAAATGACGAAGGTAACCTTGTGGAAAACAATGGTTTTGAGATTTTGAGATGGACCCAGGGATTTTGGGTAATTGGGGAGCACATAGAAAGGGTGGTGGTGCGGTCTCTATCAGTCTTTTCCGAACCCAAGTATTTTTTTGAAAGCTTTTTTTTATAAAATAAATCCCGCCTTTCCTCTTCTTATGTTGAAATTTGTAGGCTTGTAGCTCTTCAAAATGGAATAGTGGATAAGCCAAATAGCAGGGGTGATCATTTCAGCCCCACCCGAACATGCCCGGCTCGGAAATTCCGAGTTTGGACCTAGGCTTTCTGTTCAAGTTCAGCACAGGCTTAGCCTACATAAAATTAAATATACGTATTTTATAATATATATATATATATATATATATTTCTTTATGTTATATATATACATATATTTTTTGGATAAATACATATTATATATGTATATTATAACATGATACTTATAATACATATCATGTATAATATTTTGTATTATATAACATATAAAAAATTATATACATATTATATATCATTTAAAATAAAATATTGTGATGGCATTTGGTAAATCTTTCAATGCAGTCTCTTGGGTTTCAACAAGCTCAAAAGACCAAAAATCAATCTTTTTATCCACTTGGTAAGACCAAAAGATGCATGCAAAAAGACTAAAAAAAGACCAAAAATATTGAATCTTCAAATAAAGCTTTTTGGTCTTTATGCATCATAAAGCCTCTAAAACATTTTTGAAAGCCCAATAAATTGATCCACTTGCCAAACGGTATTTGGCTTTAAAGACAATACCCCAAAAACTCAATATATCTTTTGGTCATCTAAGTTGTTAGAATATCTTTCTAAAAATATTTGCCAAATAGCACTTATATATGCAGTGTTGTATATATAAAAGAAATAGTATTGGAATCAAGCCCAAGATCATGTTTCAACCTTGAAACTTGGGCCAAGTAGTTGAGCCTATGCCTAGGCTATTGCCCTTATCATATGTGCAAAACCAACTCAGGCACCATTTGGTTTAACCCATGATCACCCTTGCTAAAAACTACTAGGGTGCGCTGTTAGCTTTTGTTTGGTTCTATTATAGATACATTTCAGAATAATAGATGAACAAAACCCATAAATTAACATAAAACCAGATGACCAACTACAATGGTTAAGTTGACAAGTTCTCTAGCCAATTTTAGTGGCAATTTGGGGATAAGTTAACAAAAATATTCGCTAACTACCTAACTTGCTACTAAAGTCTCTAGCTGGTAAAAGCAAAGACCTAGGGTAGAGCCTCTCCACCCAAGTTAGGAGAGTCTAGGGGTTTGGGAGAGGGCTACCCATGTGATGTGGATCTCATGTGTATTGAACGTTGGGTGTTCACTCGTGATTGGTTTTGTAGCCAAGTTTTCATACTTGTATTAGCAGAAGAGTGAGAAAGAGAAAGAGAGAGAGATAGGGTGGGGGATGGGGGCTTCCTCGTTGGGTAGCCTTATGAAAAAAGGATGGATATGAATCAATACAATTGTCACTTCTACCTACAACGTCAAGGGGAGGTCAATACAAATTTGTGAGATGATTTTTTCACACCACAAATGCTTTTATATGATCAATACAAATTTATTTATCATTGTTGTTTCTTCATAAAACACCAAATTTTACACTTCCACTATAAATGTCAATGAAACACCAAACTGACATYGTTTACCTTCATCTTAAGACCCAAAGTTGGAATCGATTTCGATTGTCTGACCGGAGTCATTTTGATATTGAACCTCATCTCACACCAAATCAGAAATCCGAAGCTATAGGCACATAGAGCCATAAAATCCAAATCTGACAACACCAAAATCATCTAAATCCAACACTGTTTACCCCTTCATCTTAAAACCTAAAGTTAGAACCGGTTTAAATCGTCCGATCGGGATCATTTTTTTATCTTTAACCATATCCCACATGAAATTAAAAAAAAAACAACATTTTAGATTAATATAGCTTGAAATTCCGAGTCCAACAATACCGATAACATCCAATTCCGACACCATTAACCCCTCCATCTCGAGACCCAAAACTATATTCGATCTGGGCCCTCTGTTTGGAATCCTCTTCACTATAACTTCGAACCTTGGGACCCACATGACCAAATCTTTCTCCCAACCTCTATCATCCAATCAATCAAGCTAATCACCTAAACTTTGAATGTTCAATTTAAGTAAATTGGTGAAATTTTTCACTTATTGTCTTAATTGATTGAGATGTTCTCTCCCAAAGTTGTCTTAACAGCCCCTTCCCTCAATCACTCTCGCTCAAAAAAACCCTTTAAACCTCAACCATTGATCTTCATATTCTCCCTATCTCAACCCTTCATTCCCTTTTAGAATCCTCACCAAAACTCTTTAAATACCCCCTTCCTCACACACAATGACACATTCTAGCATATGGAGAAAACTCTAGCCCCATTAGCCTAGAAAATAGCTCCTTTCACCTCCCAATCAGCTCCAAGCTTCTCTAACCCATGTCCAAGCTCATGAGGAAACCTCATTCACGTCCAAAGAACTCCTCCATGAGTATTCCATACCACTGTTGTAGTCCATAACGGCTTTGTTTTCATTCTCAAGTCTCCATTAACCCTTCACATACATCTTAGGTGCTTAGGAATTACTTCCCACAACCACAACTCAATTTCCACTTCACCCAAAAGCTAAGAAAACCCATCAACCTCCCAAAAACTAATCCTAAAACCTATAGGACTTGGTTGAAACTTGTTTGAATTGATTGTTGTTGTAAAAATGTATTAAGCATGCAGTGGCGTTCATTCACATGTTGGGCCACATAGTCACTCAAATCATTATCACGTGGTTGGGGAAAGCATTGAAAGAGATCAAACAGGCTAGATGGATGTGTAATTGGTACAGCAAGGGCAGATCGATTAAGGAATTTGGCACTCCAAGTAAAGTCTTATACTTGAAGCCGCTTAATTGTTACTATTTTGTTAGTTTTATAGGAATTTTCATCACTTCAATAACTTCTAAATAGATGTCCGAATAGAGCTTAATTATGTTAGCATTTTATAATGCTACCGGACTAGGTTTTTATCATGCTTCATTCATAGTGTTTTTTTTTCTAAATGTTTCTTTTCTTTCTCTTTCTTGCTTAAATAGTGTAGACTTTCATATACATATTTCGTTTGTTATACTCCTTGATTTTCACTGAGTTCAATTTTTTATCCGTTTTCTCATTTATTGTTTTCAGCTCATATTAGCCATTAGATTGTTTAGTACTACATTTTTTTTGTTTTTCTCTGTTATTAGTTTCTTGTTTCAACACATAATAGACATTAGTGCTAGTTTCTTTTATGCTTTTTTTTATACATATGCATCATATATAGTATTTAGTTCTTTCAATGCTAGACTTTTTTTTTGGTAATAAATAAGGATAACATTAAGAAGAAGAAAAATGGCCTAAACGAGGATACATCAAAGTTACCAAGCAATGGAAGAAGCCATTCTGGGGGATGGAGGAGCCATTCCCCTTTACAACACTTTTGAGAAGCAAGGAGATGAACTATAAAATTCAACTCCCTTGATAAATAACAGAGACAAACAACATGAAAAGAAAAAAAGCCAAGTTCCACCTTGGTATCCAGAAAAAAGGACCTGATCTCCCACGGAGGAGGGGTTGAGTCACTAACGCTTGACCAAAGTTAAATTGTCCGTAAAGATTTGGATGCACTTCACGTCTAGTCTTTTGGCTAGTTTGATGCCCACAAGAAAAGCTTGAGCTTCAACACAAAGAGGTGATCTTGAGGAAACACTAGAAGAAATAACACCTTTGAAAATGGCCATCTATGTCAAAAAGAACTGAACCAATACCTACATACCTAGAGGAAGAGAAGGCTCTGTCCACCAATAGAATCTCAAAACGTACATGGGTCGCACCTGGACGAAGGGAGTTATCACTTAATCTTACGAACTTGTTCTGCTTTGGATTGAGAGTTTGACTCGGCACTGTTGGCTAACTGAGGTACCTATTAATATTATACAAAGCATAATGTGGATTTAAAACTTGACCATTAAACAGGAAATCATTTCTACAGTTCCAAATGACCCGGACTGTTATAGCAAAAGACAATCCAAGGTTATGCTTTTCTAACTTTGTTAACCTCGAGTCATTAAGCCAAGATGAAAGCAAGGATTTAATGCTAGTATGATCATCTGACTGAAAAACGACACCCCAACTGATATCCGAACCAAATTATCCTAGCAATTTCACAATAGAGTAAAGCATGCTCAAACATTTCACTACAAATTGAGCACATAGGACATACATCAGATTGTCTAATGCCTCTACTATGAAGGTTTGAGCACACCGGTAAGCTATTATAACATGTCCTCCACAAGAATGTTTTAATTCTTGGGATTGTGTTCATACCCCATATGAAGCACCAGAGTGCACTTTCAGATGGTCCAGAAGTTCCTGTGCTGTCTAAGGTCCAAACTCTCAATAGCCCAAGCCCTTCCTTATTCGCCACATAATAGGTTGACTTCACAGAAAATAAACCTTCTTATCAAACAACCACAACAGCTTATCCTCTATTCCATACAAGGGTATATAAATTTTAACAATCTCATGAGTGGTCCATTGAGGGAAGACTAAATTCAGCTTAGTTAAGTCCCAAGTTCGATTTCTCCTATCAATGAAGTCTGAAACAACCTCCAAATCGCAGCCTAAAGGCTTATCAAGTGGAATTTTAATGTCTAGCAAGGAAGGAATCCAAGGATCCCTCCAAACATTGATACTATTTCTACTTCCAAGTTGCCAAACAACTCCTTTTTCAATAACTTTCTTTCCCATCATAATACTCTTCCACCCCCAAGATGCACTTGGGGGACACTTAGCATCAAAAAATCGAGTCTTAGGGTAATATTTTGCTTTTAACACTTGAGTTAACAAGGAAGTTGGTTTCTGAAGGAGGAACAAACCTTGTTTTGCAATGAGGGCAAGATTTGCACTTCTAATATCTCTAAAACCAAGTACTCCTTCCTTTTTTTGGCTTGCATAGAGTGACCCAATGGATCCAATTGACTTTACCCCTTGAGGCTGAGCTACCCCACCAAAACCTTCTTTGGGTATGAGAAATTTCCTCACACAATGATTTAGGGAGAAGAAAACACAAGAGTGTATAGATTGGAATAATGTTTAGGACAGATTTAATAAGAACTTCCTTACTAGAGAAGGAAATGAGTTTATGTTTCCAACCATGAGCTCTATTGATGACCCTGTCTAAAAGGAAATTAAAGGTTTCTCGTTTTGACCTACCCATATTAGGGGGGAGCCCCATGTACACACCCAGCTTTGTAATCCTTCAAATTTTTAAGGCCTTGGAAATCATTCTCTGAAATCTATGGGGGTATTTGAGCTGAAAAAACTTCTGATTTGTTAAGATTTACTTTTTGCCATGACGCCCACTCATACTTTTTCAAAATGTTTAAGATTTCCTTCCCATTTATCAAATTTGCTTTACAAAACAGATAACTATCATCAACAAATAGTAAGTGAGAACATATGGACTTTGTCTGTTAATTTTGATTCCAGAAATTCTTTGAGAAAATTCTACTTCCCCTAGACTAGCTGAAAGAGCTTCAATAACAAGCATGAAGAG
The DNA here is from genome assembly GCF_000365185.1 of Nelumbo nucifera. The sequence continues at coordinate 5,589,439 of NW_010729077.1, read as the reverse complement.
GAAGAGAGAAAGGGGATCCCCTTGCCTCAGTCACTGAGAGGGACGAATGACCCTCCCTAGAGATCCATTAACAATAACTCAATAAGAGACAGTTGAAACACATTGCCTGGTCCACATCCGCCATTTGGTGCCAAAGCCCATATGCTCCATTACTCTGTCCAAGAAATCCCATTCCACCCTATCATAGGCCTTCATCATGTAAAGTTTGATGGCCATAAATTTGGCTTTACCCTTGGTTTTTTTTCATAAAATGCATCAACTCATGAGCTAAGAGGATGTTGTCAGAAATTTGCCAACCCGCAATGGAGGCGCTTTGAAAAGGGCATATCAAATTATCAAGGACTAACTTCAATCTATTTGCCAAAACTTTAGAAATAATTTTGTAAGGGGTGTTTCAAAGACTAATAGGGCAGAACTGGCTAATACTTTAAGGATTCTTACACTTAAGAATCAGGGTTATAAAAGTATTATTAAGTTCTCTCAACAAATGCTTTGAGTTAAACAATTCTTGGACCGCTTCAACAACATTGTGACCAATTGTATCCCAATACTTTTGGAAGAAGAAATTCGATAAACCATCCGGACCAGGGGCTTTTGATGGGGCCATTTGGTTTAAGGCCGACTTAATCTCTTATTCCAAAATTGGTCTTTCAAGAGAATCCTTTTGATCCTTTGAGAGCTTGCAATCAATATTCCTAAGGATCTCTGTCCCACTACTAGAACTTTCACTGGTATAAAGCTGATGGAAGAAATTATTTACATGATCTCTAATGATCTCATCATCCTCCATCCAAACTCCATCATCATCTTTTGATTTGTTGATTCGATTCCGATGTCTTCTCTGGATAGTAGTAGCATGGAAAATTTAGTGTTCTTGTCACCCCATCGCAACCACTTAACTCTAGCTTTCTAAGCCCACGACATCTCTTCTCTTTTAAGTTTCAAGTCCAGTTTTTTCTCTAACTCTTCCTTTTTCATCTCTCTCTTCTCTCCCTCTTGCATCAAAAGAGTTTGTTCAAGGTCCGCCTTAATGCCCTCTATATTTTTTCCAATATTACCGAAAACTTGTTTATTCCACCTCTTGAATTTCAGGTTAATAAGAGCAACTCGTTTGGCTAAATTAAACATTTGGGAACCCTTCCAACTCTGCTCCCAAACCTCAGAGGTAATTCCCTTACACTCATCATGAGTGGTCCAGGCTTCTAGGAACTTGAATGGTCTAGGGTGCCATTTAGTTGGGGGTCGCAATCGAGGAGAATAAGGGAGTGGTAAGAATGAATGGTAGTCAAGTGCTTAACCTTAGCATTGGGAAACAAAGTCATCCACTCAACATTAGCATAGGCCTTATCAAGGTGCTCTTCTACTAGACCAACTGGTATATTATTTGACCAAGTAAAGGGGTATCCTAGAAATCCAAGGTCACAAAGATTATAATTACTAATCACATTAGAAGCTCTATCAAAGGATCCGAAGCTCACTGGACTCCCACCTTTTTTCTCATATGGAGACATTAAGCAGTTCCAGTCACCTATTGCTACCCAGGTTTGGTAAATAGACGCCACTAAATCAGATACAAAGGTGAAGAACTCTTCTCTATTTGACTTGTTAGGCTCCCCATAAATAAATGAAGCATACCAGGAATTGCCTACCGGATAACTCACCTCTGCAACAAAACCATACTTACAAGAGCTCAGAATTCGAATCATAATGGATTTCTTCCAGAGCAGAAGAAGACCACCAGACAGACCAATTGGTTCCACATCTACCTAGTTCCAATGTGAATTTCTACCAAACTTCTTCGTTATTCTTGGTGCAGAGATTTTAGTTACCATGATGAAAACAATGTCGGGACAGTGGGAGCAGATTAGGTTCTGCAAGTATTAAACTACCTTGGGCCCACCCAACCCTTGGTAGTTCCATGATAAGGCAATCATGTCTCCCAGTGGAGCTATTCAGGGACATCACCTAGAACCCAATTCAATAATTGAATTAGAGTTGGAACTTGAAACATGAATTGGTCTTTTAACACAACCACACACCAAGGACGTGTGAGAGTTCCTTAAGGAGTTCACAAGACCAATAGGAGAGATAAAGGCTTGTCAGTGTGGAGGAAAAAATATCATGCGTTTCCTTATCTTCCACTTGTATTTCCTGAATTTGTTTTGGGGACAATTTGGCCAGAGGAAATACAAACACTTTCTAGTTGTTTGACAATCAAAATTATAGAGGAGAATATAATAATTTAAAAGCAAATCAAARGAAACTAAAGGTACCTTCCTGTTGATGTGGATCACGTTGAGTTTTGCCATTTTTCATGGTTCATGCAATAGTTCATCAGTTGTAAGAACATCTGGAAAAAAGGCCCTCTTCACCTTGGGAGTGGGGATACGATTTGCTACAGTCTGGTCTGATCTTCGTAATCCAGCCTGATCGCTCTCAAGATGCTCACTTGAGCTAGAAAAGGGGGGATCAATTTGCATCGGGATTGGTTTTGGAGTCGAAACCTTAACATTAAGATCAATAGTCTCTTTCCCATTATGGTTAGTTGCAAGAAGACTTTCTTGGGTCCGACCGCCATTCATCAGATTGGAAAGAGGCTCATTGCATGCAATAGCTTATTTCAGTAAGACACTAGGCTGAGGAGGATTTTGAGAGTCTTCTCCATACTTTTGTTAGTAACATGCTCTGGCTCTTTGGTTTGGCTATCTGTGCTTCGAGCTACATCCTCCAATCCCTGTTGATCTTCATTCCCAAGGGTTGACTAAGCTGACCTGCACTATTCCCTTCTCCGTCTCCGGCATATCGGGGACCAGCCGGCTAGACTTACCTGTTGCAAAGTTTTTCCAATGGTGGGGAAACAGGTTCCTGTCGTCTCTTTTCAGAGGACTGGTGTTCATTGGGGAAGTGTTGTATTGAACCTCTAGAGAGGTAACGTTTGGTTGAGCGCCATATAGATCGTTAGTGATAATGGATTTGGATCCTCACCCTGGTGACCCTCTCTTCCTTGGGAGCTGTTCAAATCTTCCCCTTGGCATCTCTGAGTTTGCATCCTTAATCATCATGGTCGTGCTTTAAAAATTATTTGCACAGAGCCATGGGCCAAAGGAGCATGGACTCGGCCCTTGAGTTTCCTTTTTTGGAAGGGACTTTCCTTTTTTTCTCTAAGTCATTTTCTAAAGCATATTTGGTGTAGCATCTAGCTTCTTCGTGGCCCAGGGTTCCACAGAAAAAAGTAGAAGATTGGAAGTTTCTCGTATTGAAAATCATACCATGACCAATTTCCTTCATTACTGCCCCAGAAGGGCTATTAATGACAGTCTCCACAGTTATCGGTCTCCCTGCAACTCTTGATAATTGCCTTTCCACACTTTTAGTCATTCACTCAATGGGGAGATCGATAATATGGATCCAAAAAAACTGTTGTACTAAAGTCGATCATACTCACCCTTACACCCAAAGACCATGTTTGAAGAATTAGCGGATATCCCTTCACTGTCCACGGGCGTCCATTCCACACTGTATTTCTATCAACCTCATGATTGAACTTGAACAACAACACTTCATTGTTCAAGGTCAACAATGAAAAACCTTGTTCGTGTGTTTCCATGACTTTTGTATAGCTTCCTTTATTCCAGCAATATTCAGAGGCTTATCTGCAATGATTTTCCCCAAGAGACAAAGTTGACTTTCTTTGTTTGCCATATTGTGAGCATTCATCTCAACATCTTCATCTGAAATGGCTAGCTTCTTCGTAAGTAATTTTTCCAGAGATTCAAAGTTCTCCTCGAAAGAGTCGCCACCAAAAGTTTTCTCATTAGATTTCTCTCGGTTCTAGGGTTCATTATGCGTGCGCTTACAGAAGGGCGGGGGGGTGAAGCTTACCGGGCCAATACACAACTCAGCTTAATTAGATGAGAGGAGCTCTCTTACAGAGTGATATGTGCGCACAGAAGTTTCTTTTAGTGTAATCTAGAGGTCAGCTAGTGTTAACAAATAAAACCAATGCCGGACTTCAATTGATCTATGACTGATTTTGTTTTAGATTTTCTTACCCTTTTTAAATAGCTCCGAGCATAAGTTTCTTTTAGTGTAATCTAGAGGTCAACTAGTGTTAAAAAAACAGTTTGTAAAGTATTTCGCTTACCACACCTACATGCTTGCGTCCATTTAGTTGTTCATTGTGGTAACCGTGGGGACTTCACCTTTTTCTTTACGTATACATATGTCTCATTGTTTTCCTTTTTTTTTTTTTTCAAGCGGCTGAATAGAGAGAGAAATTATAAAGAAAAAATAAAAAAATGTATATATTATATTATTTATATAATATATATTATGTATTTTATAAAATATATAATGCTGAGTCGGACCGGGCTAAGTTTTTTGACAAATCCCAAGTCCGGTCCGTAATACAGTCGGACTTACTGTGCTAGGCCCGAGGTCAGGCCCATGGGCCTAATTACATGACCAAGCCCAACCAGGGTGCGGGCTGGGCCATCGGGCTACCCGGCCATGAACAGGTCTACAATTAACAAATCCACACTTATTAGTGTTTCAGCTTAAAACGTCTATCGGTTTAAATCATTTGCATTGCATGGTTAACGTGTCATAACTTGTTCATTGAGTCAATTTCTTTTTCTTGTGATTTTCAGCATATATAGTAATTGCATAGTCATTACATTGCAAACAAAACATTTGGTTGCTACTTTTTTTTTCACCAAAGCGTGTTAGCTATAACTTCTCTTTCTTGTTATTTTAAGGGTCCATCGGAATTAAAATCCTCCGGAATCGGAATTGGAATGGCCCATTMCCATAGTATTTTTGGTTCAGATAGAAATGGAAATGGGAATTCAAATCAGCAAGAATGAGAATTCATTCTCAAGGGAGAGGCAGGTAAGGAATGACCATTCCCTCAAATAGGAGAATGTCATTTTAATAGGAATAGAAATGCGATTCTGATTCCATCCAACCAAACAGTTGGAATTGGAATAGCCCATTCCAATTCTGATTCTAAACCCCTATTTCCACGAACCAAATGAGGCCTAAGTTTTCACAAGTATTGCAGTTTTAAATCCTTAATTCCATTATCGTAGAACTTTCAATGCTTTGATTTTGTATTGCTTCAGTATTATTTTAGCAAATCATTATCATGTTAAATATTTTAGTTGGTTTTATAATCATTTAGTTGTTTTATTTTCTTATTGCTTGTGATTAGTTTATTTTCTTATTGCTTGTGGATAGTTAAGATTGCTACTTCATAAATTTTCATTTGTTGCGTTTTTCCTCAAGCCTAAAACTTATAAAATTTTCCTTGGAATTCTGGTAAAGTAGATGCCGGCTTAACCAGGTGTGTGTGGGGTGCTTAACACCTTTTCATATGCCTTGGTCACTGGAYCATAAGAATCTCAACCCCATTAGGAAACAAGTCATCAAGAAAACTTTAATTTTTCTTGTAAAAATCTCAGGTGTTCCTAAATTCCCAAATTCTGAAAAAATTAGGTGGTGACTCGATATTCCTCCATCCTCTCTCTGAACCGGGTAGCCACAATAGGTATTGACATAAGATTTTGACTATTTGAAAAGAGTTATTTTATTGCATCAACTGAACAACGATTTACACAACCATGTTCGGTTCTATAGAAAATAAAAGTAGAAAATCAAAGAAAAGCTCTTAATAAATTTCATGAAATTCCTTAGGTTCAATTGGGAAAGAACACAAATATAAATAATTTTTTTACGCCAACACAAATATAAATATTAACTTGCATTTGCATTGTACATATTTGTAGTTTGGGAAGAGTGCAAATACAATACACTACAAAACTTTGTAAATGGTATTTCTAAATATATTTACAGTATAAATATAATGTTTCGAAATATCATATACAAAGTTTTTCATTCTACATATTTACATTTACACTTGTCTCAAAGTGAGCTTAAAAACATCCCCTAACAAAAGTTCGTTGCATTTTATATTGAGATAAACAGGAACCTTAAATTGTGTGATATTGTGATGTAATAAACGTGTGAAGTAGCCAATATGTTTTATGTGGTGTTTGCCGTTTGGTGATGTGGAATTTTCATTTACGAATGGTTAATTGAAAATTGAACCGGAAAACTGGTCGGTTCGATTAATTGTCATTTTTTTAGGTTAATTAAAAACCAAACCAACCCTTCAATTTTTTCAAAAATATACACAATAGAATATAGGTATAACCATGCACTTACATATGTGCACTGTAGTATCGTGTGGATAGGTGTTGGAGTGTTCACGTAGGGAATAGGTCTGAGCTTGATATTGACCCATACATAATTTATTATTGAAAGTAATGAATTAATTGATTTACTTGAAAATGGGAGACTAAATATATAACATGGGCCTCATATAATTTTAAATTTGAGTTTTCCTAATTAAAAAGAAAATATTGGTTCATATCAAACAGACCTTCGGATGTAACATCGCTATAAGTCATAGTCTTTAGGTAAAGCCGATTGTTTGAATGCAAATAAAACCAAGTCAAATGAGAAAGCTCAGATTTATGGTGAATCCCAAATAGAATTTGTAATATATGGCTTCTTTTTTATCATTAACTATCATACAAAAAGATGAAGAGGGTTTCTAGACGAATTACCCATAATATAAAATCCCTTTGATATCTCAAACTCCTACCAAAAACGCCAACTTATCCCTATAGATGTTGTACTTGATATAGGGATAAGTTGACTATACTCCACTTGAGAATTCTGAATTTAATCGTAGACCTATAATAATTCAAAATTATAAATACTTTCACCTATAACACATATACTCGTCCGTGAATTAGTATCAATTCCGAGTTGGTATCTACTCCAATTATAAGTAGAATTAAGATTTTTAGGACTGGATTAAACAGTAAAAACCCCTAAATTATATAGTAATCTTTAAAAAAAAAAGAAGAGCAAACTATACAGTATTAAAATGGTACTCATCCAATTAGAGCTCTCTCATTGCATACCACCCTTGTGTATCATTGTATGGGGTTCCGTTATGAGATCAGAAAAATAACAATCAACCAGTATCATAAAAGTGGTAACCAACAAATCTATGGGTAAATTTCTTAAACTACTCTTATGGTTTAGCTAATTGACTAATTCTACCCTTACTGTTTGAAAATTGACTAAGTGTACCCTTACTGTTTCTGACAATACTAAGTGTATCCTAAACGGTTAAACATGGACAAAAAAGATAAAATGCCTCTTATACCCTATGCGAAATTACATTTTTATCCCTATTTTTCAACTTAACTCAAGTCCTCAAGGCTCAACCTGCCCTCACCGATTCTATAGTCTATGAGTCGAGTGTCTAATTATGCGTTTCACGCTGGAAAAGGAGATCGCCACAACCATCCGGCAACTTTACGGTCAAGCAATAAGGACTCCTATAGTTCTGTCAAGGCACAAATAATTAAAACCCATCAAGATTGATCAATAGAAACTTCTCTCAATCTTTGATCATGGAATGTTAATTTTATCAGATAGCCACATTCTCAAATACCCAGTTCGTCTCTTGCCCTCCTCACTCTTATGGACGCCTTCCCTCGAGAGAGAATGGTCACCACTTTCTTCAAACTTCGCACCATCTTCTCTGTAATTGTAATCCTTGCTTTGGTTCTGATCCTACACACTCACATCATTTTCTCCCAGGACATAGAAGGTAGTGAAGACTATGTGATGGACAACCCCTTCACCAACGCCCTCGCCGGAAAATGGTTCCTTGTTAGAATCAGGAAGGGTGCACACTGTGATGTCTCTAGGAACAACATCTATAATAGGGTATCGGTGAACAACGGGACCAGGCTTCTTCAGTGCTGCAAGACACATTGCTACAATGTTCTTGGAGACAAGAACAACTGTGGGCGGTGCGGGCACAAGTGTGGATTTGCAGAGCTCTGCTACCATGGGAGCTGCACCAAGGTAGCCTACAACGCCAGCAACTGTGGCAAGTGCGGTAACAAGTGTCATTCATTCTCTCTCTCTCCCTCCCTCCCTCCCTCCCTTCCGCCCCTGTTTTTTGCTGCAAGTTGCAACGTCAACGGACCTCTCCAGCAACATCTCTCTCTCTCCTCTTCGTTCTCCCTATTTTCTTCTTCCTCCGCCCCTCCCAAATCTACAACTCCCACCGTTGCTTCTTGACTCGCATTCGAAGAGGGCACCGACACCCCCTTCCCCTCTTCGTTCTCCCTATTTTCTTCTTCCTCCATCCCCTCTCAGATTTGTAACTCCCTAATATTTTCCGTCGACAAGATTTCTCCTTTCTTCCTCTCCTTCCCCGATGGTCATACGACTTTAAAAAAGGAGAAGATCACACCTGTCTGTAGATCTGCAAGTGAGAGAGACATCATCCTCAACATTCTTGTGAGGAGATAGACTGTAGAGAACAAGTTTGTAAAACCTGAAATGGTGATGGCAAATTTGAAGAAGGAGAAAATGAAGAAAGAGAATGATGGAGGGAAGAGAGAGAGGTTAGACCTGGTGAAAAGCTTACCCAACACGTGAACCCGACACGACCCAACCCGAAAAAATAGGGTTAGGGTCTCATATTTAGTTACTCGAATGTGAAAATGACTCGACTCAAAAAAACTGGGTTGGGTAATGGATCAACCCGTTGACCCGATTGTCAAGTCTAATTAGGATTATTTATGCATTGTTATAAGTTTCCACTCTTTAATTTTTTCTATTTAGTCTTTACTTTTTGTTGTTTACTCTTTAAATTGTTAAATGATCAAGTTTTTTATTTTATATTTGGAATTTTAAGGTTAATTCTTTTAATTTTAATATTTTTCATGTAATTTTTCTTTATTTTTTTTAAATTTCAATTATTTTTTGGGATGACCCGAATTGACCCATGGGTCAACCCTAACCCGAACATTTAGGGTTAGGGTCTAGCATTTGACAACCCAAACCAAAATTCAACCCGCTCAAAATCAACCCGAAATACCTTGACCCAATCCGAACCGACCCACCCAACCCAATTGCCAGGTCTAGAGGAGGTAGGGGCTTCTGGTCCAGAGGAAAGGGATGAGGCTAATATTGGGTTTTAAAAAATTTAAAAGTCACATAGTGTCACATGTATACAGATTTTAATGGAAAATTAACGGATGCTAGCGGTAAGGGTGAGCTAGTCAATTGTTAGAAAACTTAGGGTTATTATAAGACAATAGTTAAACAATAAGGGTATTGTTTGTCAATTAACCAAACGGTAGGGGTAGTTTAAGAAATTTACCCTAAATCTATTCATATGTTGGGCTTAGGCCTTAGGTTGAGCTTTTTCCAAAATTTGAACGAACAAGTCTAATAACTAATCAAATGGGGATAAGGGGTGACAAGGTGCCAATCGGTTAGTTGGTAAGGTCTCATGCTGGTTGTAACAGAGACTTGGGATCAATCCTGCCTACATCTGGGTTGGGGGGTTTTGGGTTTGGGGGATGGGCTACCCATGTTGTGTAGTCCCTTGGAGCAAAAAAAGGGGGGAAATTTCTGATTAGTACCTGTACTTTGGGCCTAGTGCCACTTTGGTCTCCTAACTTTAAAATATGACAATTTAGTATCAAAACTTTCAAAACGTGTCAATTTAGTACCTACCATTAAACAGCCGTTACTAATCAGAAATTTTAAGACATTTTTTAAAGATGGGTTGACTGGTCAAAGCTAAAACTCTTCTAGTATCATGTCTTTCCAGTATCATAGATTTATCCTTACATATAACAAAATAGAAAGTCCATGTTCAATAATATGAATTTTCAAGCCAATGAGTGATAATCACCCGTGTTAGGGTCTCTCTCAAAACACTTACATTTGATGAGAATTTCAGGCATATTGGAACATTTGTTGCAATTTAAAGGGGTGTTGGATAGCATGGTTGGTTTTGTTTTTGAAAACAAAAACAACTTTTCATGTTGTGGAACACCCCCTTAGGTTGTGTTTGGTTGCAGTGCAATTTTATTTGTACTAGTACAACTGCATGAGAGCGCAAATGAAAAAAATGTAAATTCTCGTTTAATTTTGTTTTGAGTTTTATGTTATTCTTCTTCATACCTTAATTTACTTCATTTGCACTGCAATCAAACAAAATAAGCTAAAATTTGAAGTAAAAATAGGCCAAAATTTACACTCAAATCATTTGCAATGTCATAGTTTTGCATCAATGCAAGTTTATTTGCATTGGTGTTTGGTACTGCAGTATTTCAGGTTGAACATTTGGTGCCACATAGGATGAGTGGAGTGGGAAAGATACGCAAGAAACATCGTTTTTGGCGTTCTTCCAACACCTTCATGCATGGCGCTCAAGGTAAACTCTGGCATTTTCATTTCATCTAAAAAATATTCAACAAAATAAGTTTTGGGATGTTAATGTCAAATCACCTAGCGTCTATTTGGCATTGTTGCTGTTGCTCTAGAAAACGGCACTACATCAGCGTCACGTTAGAAAAACAGTGCTCCAGGAAACGGACATTTGTTTGAAACCGTTTTTTCATAAAAAAACAGTGTTCAAAGTCATGCCTTAGAAATCAGGAAGGCATGGCTTGGAGTAACGCCGAATCTGGCGTTTCCTGGAGTTGCAACTCGTTGTTGCCAACATGAATATGAGGTGGTAGTGATGTGGCATTGGATAATGAGTACCAATGCTGAAAACATTTCTTGGAGCATTGGTACCAAACATTAAACATTGTTGTTTYTCTAGGAAACGTCCTACCTGGCAGCAACATTTCCAAACAAAAAAAAAGACAATATTTTCTCAGAAAATGGTGCTTCTAACCTACACATCAGCATCATCRATGCCAAACATATACCTATATAGTGATTGTCATGAAATCAGCATGAGAACGCAACGCGTTGGTACCACACCCACTTGGATATCTCTTAGGGTGCGCTGCAATTGCGCAAACATGTGATACCTGTTTTTAACTCTTAACATGAGGTGTTTACTATCTTTGCGTTGCATATCCACTTCTTCATCATGTTGGTGCCAAACAGGCCTTTAGACCTTACCAAACCATAATTCAATTTGGTTGGGCTGATGTACAAACATTTTATGCTGCATCTTATCTCAGCTTATGTGAAATTCACTTTTAAACTTAGAAAAAATATCATTCAAATATCTCATGCTGGAGAGAGGGGAGTTTTCTTCTATGTGGCCCCTGTATATAATTAAAATTTAAAAGTAATAAACAAATGTCGTATTACACTTTGTGCTCAGCCTAGATCTGGCAAAAAGTTGATCCAATCAGTAAACTCGGCCCAACCCAATCTGAAAAAACAAGGTTAGGGTTTCATATTTAGATATCTGAATATTTGAGAATGCTAACGTGACCCACTTCGGAAAAATTTGGGTTGGGTTGGGTTATGGATCAATTCACTAACCTGATTGTTAGGTCTAATTAGGATTATTTATGTATTGTTAAAAATTCCCTCTCTTTAATTTTTACTATTTACTGTATACTCTTTGAATTGTTAAATGTTCAATATTTTTATTTTATTTTTGGAATTTTAAGACTAATTCTTTTTGTTATGGCATTTTCTTGTATTCTTTCTTTATTTTTTTTTTAATTTCAATTATTTTTTTAGATGACCCAAATTGACCTGTGGATCAACCATAATCTGAACATTTAGGGTCAGGGCCTAGCACTTGCCGACTTAACCCGAAATTCAACCCGAAATGTATTGACCCATCCTGAACCCGATCCACCCAACCCAATTGCCAGCTGTAGCTCAGCCCTTTTTTCCATCTTCCAATACGGAAATCAGGTACAAATACAATGGTCATACATCACCATGCTACCAAACACCTACACAAGGTTCAAGCATCAAGACACCCGTTTGAGCCTTGCACTCACAGAGTGATGCAAATTTTGTATTCATACAATTGGTGCAAGTTATGCTATATGAAAGAAAAATGGAAAAAACCATGACAATGGAGAGACGAGCAGTTATAGCTATCTGAAGACCTGGATTTAGGAGCCAGGGGTCTGTCAAAAAATTTATAGAATTGCCATTACCAATTTGCCAAAATAGGCCCTTCTGAAGAACCTCCCTACCTTTAATAAGGCTTCTCCACCCCAAAGAACTGCACGGGGGAACTGTTGCTTGGAAGAAAGACCCATTCTTGAAGTATCTGCCTTTCAGCACCATGGCGAGGAGAGAGTTTGGGTTCGACACGATTCTCCAAGCTTGCTTAGCCAGGCACATGAGAGCCAAGTTCAAACTTTTTGGGTCTCTAAACCCTATCCCACCTTCCTTTTTTGCTTTACAGAATAGATCCCACTTGATCCAATGGGTTTTCTTGTTATTATCTTTGTATCCCCACCCAAATTGTCTCATTGCTTTAGTTATATCATCACAAATTGCTTGAGGGAGGAGAAAACAAGACATTGAGTACACTGAGAGGGCTGACGCTACAACTTTAATAAGGATTTCCTTTCCAGCTTGGGAAAGGAGTTGCTCCTTCCATCCTTGAGCCTTACCCATGACCTTTTCTTTGATATAATTGAAAGCCTCTTTCTTTGATTTGCCAATGCTGGCTGGTAGACCATGATACTTGATAGGTTTAGTCACTCTTTTGGAAGCAAGAGCTTTGGAGAGCATTCTTTGGATCATCTTTTTCATAATGGTTAAGAACCCTTAGAATCTCATCTCCTTCCTTAATGGAGGCCTTTATAAAAATGTGACTATCATCCACAAATAAGAGGTGAGTTATACCTAGACTAGAGGTGTAAATCGGGTTGGGCCACCTGTGGTCTGTCATGGCCTGGCCTGGCACGGCCCTCTAGGCCCGTAATGGGCCACACTCGGCCCGTGGCACAACACGGCATGAAGCACAGGCTAGTTTCAGCTTTTGAGGGGTTTATAGAAATACCCCCCCCCCCACCAACAGCTATAAACAGCCATATTAGGGGGGTATTTCTGTATTGCTTATGGGGTTGAAAATGACATAAATGCCCCCCCCAACAATTATATAACAACTAGTTTAGGGGGCATTTGGGTAAAGTTATAAGTAACTTTACAATAACCAAAATACCCCTCCCAACAACTAAATAATAGATAGTTTTTTTGGGTATGTTGGGCAATTGAATTATGCTCAATTCCTATAAATAGCCCTATCCTCCACCATTATCATCACACCAATTCAACAATTCTCTTAATTCTCTCTCTCTCTCTCCCTCATACTTATACATTCTCAATTATCTGCAATTTGAGAAATTCTAATTAACTGATTGTTTGATTCTGCATTCTCCAATTCTCAAGTCTCAACTTTATCAAACTTTCAACTTTCAACGAGAAGAAGGCTTGCTCAACCAGCTCAAGTATCTCAATCCGGGAAGCTTTGACATTGAAAGGCTTCAACCGTTGAAATCAAGTTGGGATTTTGAACCAGTAATCCGGGTAAATCTAATTAGATTATTTTTTATCTTTTTAGAATTAAAAAAAAAAACGACTGGCCCTTCTCAAAACCGATTCCCCAACATATTCACCATGGATGACATTCAATCGCATCACGATAGTATTAGTGTTAGCACTGATGCGTTTGATGTCGATGGAAGTGGAACTCTCACCCCCAATAGTAGTAATACTATAGGAAAAAGGAAGGCTTCTAAGCTAAGTAGCCCGGTTTGAAAATTTTTTAAAGTAGAGGATATTGAGGAGAAGGGGAAAAGGGACATTTACAAAAAATGTAGGAAAGACTTTATTTATTGTAGCAAGGGTGGTATGGGTCACTTGAGCAGACATCTGCTCACACATGAGTGAGAGGAAGATGAAGGGAGAGAAACAACCCAAACACATTGGGAGAGGGACTAGTTTTGGTACTTTTAGATATTCACAAGAAAAAATGAGACAATAACTAGCTAAGTATATTGTACATGCAGAACAACCATTTATGTTAGCTGAAGATGCAAAGCTAGAAAAATGGTTGCATAATACTATAAGAATTGATGCTGTAAAAATTTTTTATTCATATAAGCAAAATTTAATTTCTTTGTTAGCAAATCTTAATTCTAAAGTTGCAATTACTTTGGATGTTTGGACATCCAAATTTAATATTAGTTATATTTGCGTTACTAACCATTTTATTGATGAAAGTTGGCTTTTGAATAAAAGAATTTTAAGTTTTACTAAGCTTGAATGGCCACATAGTGGCCCAACTATTGCTGCAAGTATTTTAAATACTTTACATGCTTATGGATAATGCTAGCAATAACGATTCTGCAATAAATATTTTAAAATATCAATTAAAACAATGCTTAAATGGTAAATTATTTCATATTAAATGTTCATGTCGCATCTTAAATTTATGTATTCAAGATGCCTTGAATATTATTTCAAATCATATTTCAAAAATTAGAAATTGTATTATATATATATAAAGTTTAGGGGCAAGAAAACAAAAATTTAAATATTTATGCCAAAATTATGGTTTAAAATATAAACATTTTATATTAGATGTAAAGCATAGGTGGAATTCTACCTATGCTATGTTAGAAAGTTGTATATCTCCTAATCAAATTCTTTCTGATTTTTATAATTTAAAATGCCTAATGATATGATATTTAAAGAAGACTAGGAAATGACAGTCTGTATAAGAGATTTTTTAAAACATTTTTATGATGCAACAAATGAATTATCCGGAATTTATTATCCAGCTAGTTGTAATTTACCATATCAATTAATGGTAATTAGTGATTGTTTTTCCAAATATAGGAATAGTCCACAACTTCAATGTATTATTGAAATTATGGAAAATAAATTTAAAAAGTATTGGGAGAATATTTCTCCCCTTAATTGTTTAGCTACAATATTAGACCCTAGGATTAGGAAAGATGGTTTAGATATTTTACCTTAAACATATTATGAAAATATGAATATTGATATAGAAAATAAAAAAAGAAGAAATTAATAATTTATTATTTGAAATGTATAGTTTGTATGAATTTGAATGTTCATATTCTTCTTTTTCTCCTTCTAACTTTGAGCCTAGTAATAGAAGAGAAAAGTTTTTTTATTTAATAAGTAGAAGGCATAAATCTGCTAGTTCTACAACAAGTTCATTTACTGAACTTAATTTTTATTTGCAAGCAAATTTTTCTAATTTAGGTGAAGTATCAAATAATTTTGATATTTTAGCCTAGTGGAGTGAATACTTGAAAATTTATCCGGTTCTCGCCGCCATGACACGTGATATACTATAGCCCTTTCGGTGTCTACAATGTGATGGATGACAAAAGAAGGGTTTGTTGGATCACACCCTTTGGTGTGATTTACTAACCCCTTCGGTTCTCACCGCCATCGGAGTCTTGTTTTAGTGTAGGTACCAGGGTGATGGATGACAAAAGAAGCTGCATGAACCATGAGAGCATAGAGATGTGCATCTTCTTCAAGGATTGGCTAGATGCAGAAGATAAATTACAAGACAAGGGAGGACATGATACAACACCGAACATTTCACCCGAAGTAGATGATGAAAGTCATGAATGGTTCATGAATTTGACTACTTGTAGAATTTTTCATTTTTTCAAATTATTGTAAATTTTTTTAATTTTATTTAATTTATTTGATATATATATTTAAATTTTTTAACAATGCAATTTTGTATTTTCAATTTGTAACCATATTGTATTTTTTATATTTTATTAATTTATTCCATTTTTATATTTCATTCATTCAAGTATGCAATGATCCAATCATTGTATTTGTAATTCACTAATTTGTACCATTCAAATTTAAATGAAATAAAATTCATATTTTTCTTCCAATTTGTTATTCCATCATTCTTATTTCAATTTGGTTAAGTATTTTTTTTTCATTTATGTATTAAATAACTTAGATTTCTCATTTCTTAAATTTTTAAATAGTTCCTAATTCCCAAAGTTCATAGGAAAGTTAAATATTTTAATTTTACAATTTTACTTAGAAAAGAAACCAAAATTTTCAAAAAAATAAAAAATAAAAATAAAATTTTCAATTTTACCTTCATTTTGGAGATGCTCTATGTTTGAAGACAACACTTCAGAGACCAGGAGAAACAAGAAAGGAGATAGTGGGTCCCCTTGATGAAGGCTTGTAGTGGGATGGATGATCTGGTTAGGGGAACCATTTGCTAGAACCTTGTAACTAACAATAGATACACATTGGTTATATCTAGTTTCTCCATTTTGGGCCAAAACCCATCCTTGATGACCTGATCAAAGAAAAGGCCATTATACCCTATCATAGGCTTTGGTCATATCGAGCTTGATAGCCATAATTTTATCCTTTTTCCTGCTAGAATTCATATGATGGAGAAGCTCATGAGCTATTAGAATATTGTTAGAGATCGGCCTTCCTTGGATGAAAGAACCCTAGAAGGGCCCAATGATGGAGTCCATTACTTTCTTTGATCTATTTGCCAAGATCGAACCCTAGAAGGGCCCAATGATAGAGTCCATTACTTTCTTTGATCTATTTGCCAAGATCTTCGCAATGATTTTATAGGAAGTGTTGCAAAGACTGATGGGCCAGAAAAGAGAAAGGTCTTTGGGGTTCCTACACTTGGGGATCAAGGCTAGGAAGGTGTTATTTAACTCAACTAACATTCTACCTAAGGAGAAGAATTCGTTGACTGCATTTATGACACTACTCTTAACTTGGTCCTAGAAATTTTGAAAGAAAAAATTTAGGTCAGTCTAGGCCTTAGATTTTAATACAAAGGCGCACCCTGGTTAAGTCTTGGTAGCACTACACAGTTGTATCAAAAATATTAGTTTTCTATATATCAAGACCTATTTTGCAGCAAACCAAAACATAAAAAAAAAGAAAAGTTTTTTATACATCATCAAGTCATGCATCATATATAATCATTCTTCCTACCTAACTTGTAACCAATCAATCAATATCATATAAAAAAATCAATATCATCTTTGTTTGGCAGCATAATTTTTCATTCTTTCTTGCCACTTTCATTCAGGGCCACAGAAGGTTCAGATCTACTAGCTACAAGACTACATTCACATATCAAGAATAGCTTATGCTTTTTGTTATAATTTATAGGGAGATATTCTTGATATGCAACTGAGTAGTTGTTATATCTTAATGAGTGAAAAACTAGAAATGATAAGTTTAGAAATGAAATTATCATAGGAATTTAGGAATAATTCATTAGGCAACAAAATGAGAGAGTAGAAAACCACCAATTATGCCGATTAGAACCTTCAAATAGGCCAAAAAAGACTGTAGAATTAGTAATAAATGATTTAAATACTAACAATTTAGCAGTCAATATGAACTTAAATAAAACAAATTGGYCAAACAGGATTTATTTATTGACCCCACATAATTGGAATAAGGTATGGATGATAATTGTTCAAGTCACGGTTGAGTTGGCCAAAGATGCCACATGGCAATCTTCATGGCCACTCTCTCTCTAGCCATGTCGACACTACATATGACAAAAAAGCATGACTAAGAAGGAGTGTCTTGCACGGACAAGAAAATGGACTTTGCCGGAAAAGAGGAAACCTCTTAAAGACCTCGATAAACGACCTCATCTCAACAACCCCAGAAGCCTTATCCATCTGGAACACAAACACCCAACTACAAATAGGTATTCCCCACTCAAGGTAAGGGACCTTTGGGATGACACTCTTTGAATACCTCTTTGCATTATCTTTTTGGCTTAGACTAGCGCTACTTCAACATACTTGGCTTGGCCACCTCCTTCTCTACCCAACTGATTTGAGTGTCAGAGTACCTATCTGGGGATTAACTCCTCGGGCTTCCGTCCTTTCCCCTGGTTGCAGATCTCGGCGCACAACTTCGTCATCCACCTTAGCCTCCGTCTAGTTGGCAGGATTATCTTATTGTGTCATCGGTTTGGAACACCTCAGATCGAACAATATCAATAATGATGATGTATGTATAGTTGACACATGATGTTGCCAACGTTTTATGGGCAGCAACTCGGAACTTAGAGTTTCAATAGTGGTGGGTCACAGTGGCACTCTCAGCGAAAGTGAGTTTTAACTAATAAATTGGGATCAACTCCTCACAAAATGCACCTCACACTAACCTTACAACCACATTCCATATTGAAAACATTGAATAATAAATATAAATATGAAAGATATTCCCAATGTGCAGCCAAAGCATATTGTGAGGTCGGTGTAAGAAGCAGATCCGAACTCCTAAGTCCTAACTAATGAGGTCCCAGCAAGCTTTAACACACCAATTTGTGTTTACTATTCAAGTCTGAGACTCGGGGGGAATTCACATTTGCGCCTCATAGAACTCGTTTTGGCTGTTTTTAAAAAATTAACAGCCTGAACTGTTTTAGAAACCTATTATGATTGAGCCCGCAGGCCAGGTTAGGGAGTTCACATCTCCGCCCCACAACGCCCCACAGCACATCCCGCCGTATATTGGTAGATGGGCGGAGATGTGAAGAGGCCAGGTTGCCAAACAGCCGAAGTGATCTCGTCCCACTGGCACCCCACAGCACATATCAACCGTGTATTGAAAACATCTCCCAATCATAATTTCCGGAGATGTTTCGATGCACGCTGAGATGTGCACGTGGGGCGCAGATGTGAGGGGTGAGTGGGGATTGGGGCAACAATCGAGTAGGTTACCTTATCCACTCTCCTCGTGTCCGTTGCGGGTTTACAGTTATATACAAAGTGATCTAGAATAGGAAGGTGGATGCAGAGGCCAAAACCAACGGATTCATTTTACCTACAAACCAACTATAAGCGATTTCCAATGTATCGGACGGTATTTGATCGTTGACCTCCAATATAGTCAGTCGGAGTGTGGGACCCTAATCCAAACCTTGTTTCCATTATCTATTGTACTGATGATGACCGTTAATATTTTTTAAAAAAGTGTACCTAATCCCTTAGTTAACTACCGCCGCTTCTGACCTGACCTGGTTTTTTCTTTTCCCGCGTTCCTCTACCCAGTCATCTCATCTCCGCCTGTAAGAAAGAAACAGAAGGAACCGAGCTTTATTCCTCAACTCATCAACGACTTCTTCAAACCCTAACCACCCCTCTTTCTCTTTCTCTTTCTCTTTCTCTTTCTCTTTCTCTTTCTCTTTCTCTTTCTGTAGAAGTGTAAATCTTTCTTTTCGTCTCTCAATCTCATGTTCTTTCACCTTCTCGACCATGTCGCCTCTCTATCTCTTCTTATTCTGCGCTCTATTCGTTGCAGTATATTCTCAATCCTCACCTTCTAGGCCTACAGGTAGTAGTTCGATCTCCACTCCGTCTCCCTGAATTTAAACTTCATTATCTCAATTCATTCTCTGTTCCCTTATTCATTTCAGGTTTATTCATCGACTGCGGCGCCACCGCACGCTACGATAATATATGGGTCCTTGACAACGGGTATGTCTTCTCGGGAGTTCCCAGATCAGTAATTATACCTGAAAACCCCTACTTTGTCCGGACGCTCTCCACCGTCCGGTCTTTCCCTCTCGAAGGCCATATTCGCCGGAAATTCTGCTACGTTCTGCCGGTCACCCGCAATGTCAAATACCTCGTACGGACCACATACTTCTATGGGGGAGTCAATGGCAGAGATTCGCCTCCGGTTTTTGATCAGATAGTCGACGGGACGTTCTGGAGCGTCGTGAACACGACGGAGGATTACGCCATGGGGAGATGGTCTTACTATGAAGGGGTCTTTGTTCCTGCTGTGAAGACGATGAGCATCTGCGTTGCTGGAAATACGTATACGGATTCAGATCCGTTCATTTCTGCTTTGGAAGTTGTTCGTTTGGACAATTCACTTTACAACTCCACAGATTTCAAGAAATATGGTTTGAGTTTGGTTGCAAGGAACAGTTTTGGATATGGAGGACCCCTCATCAAGTAAGTTGTGCAAAGTTACATATAACATTTATTTTTCTGTTCACGGAGCTGCTTGTGTTTTATCCTTTCTTCTTTCTCTTTATCTTCATTTTCTGATTGATTAGGGATCATGCTATGTCCTTGTATCGCCCTCTGAACTTTCTTCTTCTTTCTTTGAACTGATTTTACCTTGTTATTGGAAAAAAAATAAAATTTGAAACGCCACCGCTTACAGTGACAGGTTAGAACCCGAAACTGAGGAAAATTAAAATTAAAGAACTGATGTTGAGATATATGCAGTCTGTTATAGTAAATACAGAACTAGAAATGTGAAGTCCATAAATGTTGAATTCTATGCAAGGTTTCTGGTCTAATTATCCTCTACTGAAAGAGTGAAACAGAAGGAAGACCAAAAAGGAAAGAAGAAAGAGAAGAAAAGCAACGCTCAGATAACCGATCAACCAACCAAACAAAGAAATTTTAAGACCATATCTCTCTTGCAGGCATTTCTTTTCATATGTAATATCCAGGAAGAATAGTAATCTAGAAAGAAATTGGTATTCCAGATAACTAACTACAAACACAATGTATTTGCTTTCTCCAGGAAAAAAGAAGAAAAGGAAAAAGAAGTAAAACCTACAAATACAACATGGTCCGGATAACTAGTTGAGGAAAAATTAGAAAGAAATCCTGTGGTTTACTAATACTTGGTTTGAGAACCAGGGTAATGATTATATTGCAAGTTGTAACTAATTTGGATTTTGTCCTGCCAGGGATCTTGGTGCAAGTAATTGTGCGCCTTTCCCTTTTAACCATTTATCACCGAAAACATGTAAATATTTTTTGTTTTTTGAATTTGAAACTCCAGATTCCCTGATGACAAATTTGATCGATACTGGGAGCCATTTGGAGAGATCAGTCCTACAATACAAAGCTTTAGAAATCTCTCAGATTCTGGTATTTGGAATCTTCCACCCTCAAAGGTATTTAGCACTGAGTTAACGTCTGACCAAGGAATGCCCAGGGAGTTGCGATGGCCTCAAAGATCTCTTCCGAACTCCACCTACTACATTGCTCTGTACTTCGCGGATGATCATGATGCTTCACTAGGGAATATAACAGTATTAAACATTGCTATAAATGGAATACAATATTACAGCAATCTGTCTGTGACTTCAGCTGGTGTTGCTGTTTTTGCCACACAATGGCCTCTCTCTGGTCTTACAACAATAACTTTGGCTCCTCCTCCTGGGTCGGCTATGGGTGCTTTGATCAACGCTGGGGAGGTTTTTAATGTGTTGCCCCTTGGAGGAAGAACTCTCACACGAGATGGTTTGACTCATGACTGACTCTACTTTTTTATTAATCAAACATGGTGTCTTTTCTCATAGGGATTACCTTCTGTACGAGGATTGTTGCTTTGTTAGGCCACTTCTTAGATGGAATATAGCTTGAAATTGCACCAATTTTTACATACCTAACCATTTTACTAGAGCCATACCATGACTGGCTAAGCAAGATACAGACAAAGTGAGGTGAATGGTTAGGAAAAAGAGGCACACTGTGATGCAATCTGACACCTTGATTCTATACTGTGTTGCATTGAGCTGTTAGATTGGCCAAGTATTAGGCTATGCTCAATCCAAGAAGTGGCATGTCAACTAGACAATCCGTAGAATTTGGAACATATGTCATGTATGTGTGCATGGCTCCCCTGAGCAGGAGAATGAACTCCTGGAAAAGATGCCTAATATGACATTGCATTGCCTATTGCAGTAGTTGCTTTGAACGTAGTGAATAAAAGTCTAGAAAATCCTCCACTTGATTGGAATGGTGATCCTTGTTTACCTCGCCAATACTCATGGACGGGAGTAGTTTGCTCTTATGAAACCCGGATTCGTGTGGTTGCTTTGTGAGTTGGATTTACTGTTATTCATTGCCATCTATGGTTCATTCAATACTTAAATTATTATAAAGTAACTCACTTTTTTATTTTTTCCCAGAAACCTCACAAGCATGGGAATTAGAGGACCTCTATCACCTGAAATTGCCAATTTGACTGCATTAACTGAGATGTAAATTCTTGAACTTAACTGTTCTGCTTAGAATAATATTTGATGATCAAGACTTTTCTAGTGCCTTTTTGTTTTCTGGACAGCTGGCTTGGGAATAACACTTTCTGGGGAACAATTCCTGATCTAAGCAATTTAAAGATGCTGGAGACATTGTACGTCATGGGCCTATCTTTTATTCCCTTAAATATGATATTTTTAAAACAACTTAAGGTTTGTGATGCAGCATAGTAACTAGATTCGTGGGCTATTAAACCCTAGGACCTAGACCACCAACCATTAGACTGTAAAATGTAGTCATCATACTCTTGTAGGTTTAGTTCTTCACTCTCTCTTCTGTGGGTTGCATGATCTATGTTTGAACCTGTAGAGCAACTTTTGTAAAGTAGTGTATGTGCTATTTGATCTTTACCCTCTCTAATTTATTGTCATCATTCACTGAAGGCATTTGGAGGACAATCATTTTAGCGGGGTGATTCCTCCGTCGCTGGGGAACATTGTCAAGCTGCGTGAACTGTAAGTTGTATTTTCTTAAGATTAAATGAATATATTTGCTTTGCACTAGTGTTTCATTTATGGATGTTTATACTTTTTGTCCTCTTAAATATGTCACTGTGACATTGTAATTGATCTATCACTTTATTTGATTTGTTCCATGATTTGCTTGTTACTGTTATGCATGGTTATAATGGTCTTATGGGAATTCCAGACCTTTAGAGTGCTAGTTCTTTCATTAAGGTCCTTCACAGAACTACTTCACATCAAAAGTTTTTTTACTTGGAGTTGTTGCAAGGCTTAAAGTTACCCTCAAATACATCCAATAGAGTTTCTAATGAATGATGCTATCTTTTGGATCTTCTTATTGGAACCATAAGATCTTAAGGTTACAATTAAAACCCAGTCAAATTCAAGATCTGCTGTTTCTCTGATCATGGACTTGATCTTATAGGATTCAATTGTCCACATTTTTGTCCCATTAGGTTCTTAGAAGTGATTCTCTAACCTTTTAAACCATACAGAAATAATATAATGAAAATTTGCCTTCCTTTCTGTGCTACCTGCTACCTCTTCTTATTAATTGAACAATATCTTCCCAAAGACATAAGTTTATCTTTAATGCAGCCGATTTCAATTCCTGTACCARGAAATTTGAGAACTCCTAATAGGTTTGATTCTCAATTAGTACAGTTTAAATTTCTCCAGAATCATGTTCCAGAACCTGCAGAAACAATATGGATGTGCTGATAAGTGGAGATGATAATAATCTAACAAACCAGAGGCATACTGGAAACTCTATTATTGGTTTCTTGACTGAAACTGCTTTCTTATCTATCTCTAGCTGATACTGATTTATGGTTGGACATCATTCAAACTAACCCTGCCACCTGTTTGGTACCATGTCTTTCTTTTAATAACCTTGTAACTTGATAATTGATGATATTTTCTGTCTATTTAGCCTGCAAATGGTTCACCAGTTGTGAATTTGGTTCTATTGGACTCTTTTTTTCCATTTTTTTAACTGATTTACTTACTGACATCATGGTGTATTTGCCTTCAGTTATATGACCTTTTCATAGTTGATTTACCTTAAAGATCCTAGTTTTATAATTTATCATTGTGATAGGTTCTTTGTTCTACTGGTGTCAATCACATGATTGGATTGCATTGCCCAGGTTGCATTGTTTTTGAGTTGATTCATTTCACTCTATACATGAGAAGAGACACTAAGTTAAAGACCATGTAATCTCGTGTGTGTGTGTGTGTGTGTTGGGGGGGGGGGGGGTTCTTGCTCCAGAAATACATTGGATTCTTGCTCAGACAAAAGGTATGCATGTTAATGAATCAGAAATACTTTCTCCTGGGAACTTACTCTTCATCTTTCTTGAAACTTGAAGCAAATTGAAGTTAATTTCTTGGGTGTTCTTCCGTAAACAAGTTGGTATCCATTACTACCACCACACCCTTATCAAGAACGAATGAGAGGTTATGTTAATCCAACTCGTCAATGATTCAAGTGGTAGTGGTACCTAAAAACAAGTCATTGCTGTCTATACACCACCTCATTTTCAGTCATTACTTGAAAATTGGCTATCATTAGAAATGATGAAACTATGTTTTAATAAGAATAGGAATGCTAAGGCTACAGTAAACTACCCAGTGCACGGTGGGTACCTTGCCTCGTATATTTTAGGGCTTCACATGAAACATTGAGCCCTATACAGTGTACCAGAGCCATGCTCTTCAAGGCAAGGTTACCCACTGTCATAAGAAGCTCACTGTAGCATTAGTCTTAATCGAAATTATAATGCTGCTTTGTATGATCCCTTTATTGCAATGGTCTAGTTATTTGATGATGTCCTAAAATTAGCAGTTTAGCACACTTTTAAGTAGTGTAATCCTTTTTCTAGTAAGTATACATGTATATGCATTTATGTATACAATTATTTTATTTTTTTGCTCCCTCATAAGTCTTATCTCCTTCCTCTATGGTGGAATATCACCACATTTCATCAATCTGACTAAATATTCTTATGTTATCCGTAACCATGCATGACTGGTATCTTCATTTGTGTTGATTTATTTCCATAAAGAATAACCTCAACTAGTCAATCCTCCTGGATTTTATTTCAGGTGTCAACATATCTTTCTATTTATTGAGTAATAGAAATTGACAGATCATTTTGAGACTTGACATGCTTACTGTCATTGTTCCTTTGTGTTTTCAGCTTCCTCCAAAACAACGAACTTGGAGGTGAAGTCCCAAACAGCCTTAAAGTAAAACCTGGACTGAACCTTAAGTGAGTCAGAACATCCTTGAGTTATGATTGCACTTTATTTAACTAAAGATAAACCTATTAATTGATTTGATTTTCTTCCTAGGACTTATGGGAACCAATTTTTAGTGCAAGCGCCTCCAACAAATTAATTTGTGCATGAAGGTAAAATATAATAGTGCTGAAATTAATAGAACCTTGGTATCTTTGGCAAGACTAAATTCATTCCTCTTTCTATGAATTCCAGAGTCAACTCTACTACAAATTTCTGTGGGTGCTTTAGAGATGCATATTTCAAGTATCAGAATTGGAATTTCACCCGGTTTGGCACCTCTGTAAAATACTGATGAAATAAGACATAGTTAGTGCAATTTGGAGCACCAATGTACATGCGGATTGCTGTACGCAGTCAGATTGACTCTTTTTCTGCTCAGCAAGCTTCAAGGCGTCCTCTCACAAATATTTGCCAGTGATGAATGACTTAGAAAGTCCTATGTCCTCTGTAAATGTTTCTCTTGCTTTTCTTTATGCAGTATGGATACATCTTACATGTATTTGAAGCTAGAATTTGACATAATTGGATATATATGATTTTTTTTTTTTTCATTCGCCATGTTTATATATATCATACTTCATTTTTAGTTTTTGTTGCACAGAACGTGGTGTAATCACTTCTTCCCTTTTCACAAATGCCTGGCAGTGCATTAGACACATGGCTAGGAGAGGAAAGGTCAAATGAATCAATGGGTGATTGCTTTTAAATCAACTGCAAGGAAGTTCCGAATTTCACTATCAATTGAGTTGGGTTAAGTCGAGTTATAATTTATAATAAAAAGCTACACTTAGGATGTATAACTTTGTTATTATAAGTGCAAAATATTATAATGAACATGGATAACACATACACAAAAAAAAGTGGTATAGCATATCTAGTTTTCTACTGGCCCTGTTGAAACCTTCTCAAGTTCAAGGTTCAGAATATCACAACATATCAGTGCATATTGCACAATACGTAACGAATATGTTGAATATAAAAGGAATTAGGATTTCATGTCAAAAGGTAGTGATTTCATCAAAAAAAGTTTTTCATATATAATGACAATCCACTTCACTGCCTTCCATGGTTTCTTAGGACCATGGGTCTGGATTCTATTTCGATTGCACATGTGCTAATGTTTGCAAGAATCCTTATTCTTAGAGCAGTCCTTGGAGATGGAGGATGCTGTTTCAGTGGGCAACTTGAAATTACATTCACGTTTTACATTAATTTTTGGGTTGCTCAAGAAAGTGAAGCTTGTCTAACTCCCATAAGCTTAAGCATGGAGTCATAGGGAGACAAAGGGAAAGACAATTCTTGACCAATGGTAACTTGGAGGTAGCAAGAGACATAACGATCCGCTAATTGCATTCAAAATTGATCAACAACAAACTAACTATTGATAATGTTGATTTTTTACATGTTTTTTATGATAGTTTGTACTGCAAGGTCACTCTTGTTTCTTTTTCAGTTACGCTCAGATTGGAAGGAGTACAAATGCAAATATGTAGAGTGCAAAACCTTATATTTTATAATATTGTTTGTATTTGTACTATACATATTTGTATTTGTACTCCTTCCAAACTAAGCCTCAAGTATAAACAATACAAGGGATGCTGCCAAACAAGATTTTTGCCTTCTTTGGCTTGAATTGGAATCAAAATCTTTTGGAATTGAAATCAGAATGGTCCATTCCCATAGTCTGTTTGATTCACACAGAAATAGGGATGGAAATTAGAATCAACAGGAATGAGATTTCACTCCCGAGGGGCAGGGAGTGGTCATTCCCTCAAATGGAGAGGAGTGCCATTCCAGCAGGAATAGGAATGGGATTCTGCCCAACCAAATAGTTGGATCGGAATCATTCCGATTCCACCAGAAACCTATTACTGCAATCAAACGGGGCCTAATTCTTTGGTGAAGAATATGTTATCAGAGCATCTTCTTGGGCAATAGAAGATCTCAGATCGACTTCTCCCTTCAAATCCTTTTCCTTTTTTTTCCTGAACTTTGGAAAAAGTTCTTTCCTTATGACTGATCAAACCAGCAAACGTACATCTCTCATTCTCTTTTGTTCTTGGCCCCAATGCCAAGGGAATCAATTGGTGGTAGCCGAATGCTGTAAACAGTCTTTTTTAGGGTCGTGTGCCTTTCTCTTGTTGCTGTAGTGGATCGTGTGATCATGTGCACAACAGGTATGTGCTACGAACAGTGTGCGCAGTGTTGGTGATGAGCAAAACTTGTTTTTTGGCTGTATAGCCAGTGTGTGAGAAGGGCTTCAACAGTTCCTATTATTTGACTCGGGTTTACTGGTTTAGTCCCTAATTTTTTCCATCGCGTGTGCTGGGTTCTGTTTATTGAGTTCGCTGTGCTTTTGGTGGTTGGGTGCTTGAGTGAACAACTGATCGGCAACTGACGATTCTGCATTGTCTGGAATTACATCACTTCAGGGAACATCTACCGAAGGGGCTGACAGCATGAATTTCCTTTTGCGTATTACCCCATTGAATGGATTAAATTATCTGGAATGGTCCAAGGGAGTAAAGCTGTATGTTACAACAGGGGAAAATCTAAATCAACCTATTCAGAGCAAAAGCACTATGCAAAGATTTATCAATTACAGGTCCAATCCTTTATCTATAAGTAGGGGGCCATAGCTTGTATGCAACCCTCAGTGTAGGAGTTAGATCACTACCAAACAATTGAATGGAAAAATGATGATGATGCAAAGGTGCACAATAAGTTAGTTTCACAGGAGTGGGTGTTTGCATTCTTGTTGCGACTGAACCCAGTGTATGAACCTCTCAGGGTTCAGATTTTGGGGAGTAGTGATCTTCCTTCAGTCTAAGAAGTTTATGCCATAATACAATCTAAGAAAAGCAGAAGTGTGATGGTTACAACTGGGGGGGAGTTACAGATTGCTTTGGCTGCAAAGGGTGGTGGCAATGTAGTGAGGATGACTATAAGAAGGGGGATTACAAGGATAAGTTGTGGTGTACCCATTGCCGACAATCTAGGCATACACGTGAGACTTGTTGGGGTCTTATTGGGAAGCCAAAGTGGGTAGTTAAAAGTCAGGAGTCAAACAAGGTACAAGGACACAGCCAATGTAGCAGCATGTGATTCTCAGCCTAACAGTACTACTACTGGGAACACCCAGATAGGGGTGTCAATTGGTCCGAATTTGGTCCAATTCGATCCAGTCCGATATGAGTCCATTACAAATGGACCAGGTCCAGTCCAATTTGATGAATACTTACCATTTTGGATCAATCCAATTCAATGTCTGGACTATCCAATCTGTTCAAATTTGTTTTCATCTAGATTGATTCCAATCCAAACCTGGTCCATTGACACTTGTATTCTTAATGGACCAAATATTAGTTCAATCCAACTCAATCCAATATAAATCTATAGCAGATGGACCGGGTCCAATCCAATCCAATCCAATAAATAATTTGGACCATTAAGTTTGGACCAGGCCAATTAGATATGTCTTATTGGTCCGTCCAATGTGTCTAAATTGATTTTGATTCCGATGGGGCCCAACCCAAAATCGATCCATTGACACCCCTACACCCAGGGGCATCATACTAGTTCAGACCCTAAAGAGGAATTCATCAATCTGTTTCATGATCACCTGGAAACCTATGGTAGGGCCTTGCGTCCGACGGATGGTGCAGCCAACACTCCTTCCACTTCATTTGTGTCTACATCAAGTAATGCTGCTTTTGATTCATCAGTTATGGGGAGTTGGGGAGAAATGGGTGGTCAGGTGCTGCTGAATTATGCAGTTGCTGGAGACGAGACGAAGGTCAGGGGCGATATTGTGTGGGCGGTGGAAATTCGGGCTGTGTGGGAGTGGTGGGGAGGGAGGAAAAGAGAAAGATGAAGGAACAGGCTAATTGAAAGAAAATTAGAAGACATCTGAAGGGCATCTGTGTCATTTCACATGTCACTTAACGTCCATTAACAATTTTGGACTAAATTGATAGGTTTTGGGAGTTCAGTACTGCAGTGGCAAGTTTTGAAGTTCGGGTACTAAGTACTAACTTGTGACAACCCCTAAAGTACAGGGTACTATTCTGGCACTTCTGTGTGAAAGCTATAGTTTAATGCATATGATGTGAGGATGAGCTTCAGGCAAATAGAAACAATTATTTATGTGTGTATATGTAACTTCTATGCCAACTGCCAAATATTTTCTATATTGACTGACCGCAGGAATTCCTCTGCAAAAGTTCAATAGAATGGGAAAACATTAACAGATGATCCTGTCACAGCATACAGTGCCAAAGTAGTAATTCCCCTACAGCCTGTTCATTCAATGTTTGCCACTTGAAACAGCAAGGACTAAGCTGGAGTACCCTGTTTTTGGTCCTTATCCAAGGAACAAACAACAAATTATCTCATAGTTCAATTGGAATTTCCTTTTCTATTATTTATTTGACATGATTTTATTTCTAAGTAGTTCAAATATCCCCACATTAAATGGAGAAGGGTTCACTAAATACAAACAGCGTATTCATTTCAGTCTCAGACCATGCTGATTTCTGACAAATAGTAAAATGTACAATGTAGAAAGAACTACTATTCAGTTTTCATCTAGATGGTATTTACAAATGCAGAAGAATGATATTGGTTTCAAAGCAAGGCAACTCAAATCCATCCATGGCATCTTCAAGGCACTAAAAACTCAACTCCYTCAATTTATTTGGTCATACTAAGGAAACCCAATCAGTATTGGATTTAATTTTCAGTGGGTCTTCACACCAGTTCAAGTACATAACTTTTTTTTATGAAACTTAGTGCTTCCACCTCTTTATTTTTATTCTATGTTTCAATTTCCATTTCTCCCCAAACTTTCTCTAGTCTGCGTGTGACTGAGGACATTGAGGGTCGTTTTTGCGGATTCTCTTCTGTGCACATCAAGCATATATCAAATATATGGGTACATAATTCTTCTAGCTTTTGTTCAGCATTGCTTCCACCTTTGTTATATGCTTCCTTCTTTAGAGATATGTCCACAACATCCAAAATTTGATTGGGAAATGAAGAAATGACCCAATTCCTTAGATTGGATCCATCAGAAAATATGTCACTTGTTGGTCTCTTCCTCGTTACCATTTCCAACACCATTACCCCAAAACTATACACGTCTCCTTAATCTGATACCTCAAAGCTCTGTCCGTATTCTGCACAGAAGCATTGGAAACTCTTAGCCCAATTAAGTGTTTCTTTATTTCAAAGAAAAAAAAGCATTCACTTAGCAAAATCAAAATTAATGGAATTTACTAAATGAATTAGAAATTTTATCAATTAGTTTTATGAGATGCTCTTTTAATTATAAACCACTCAAAGCAGTGTTAGTAATGTTCTATGGACTTTTATCAATTAGTTTGATCTGAATATTATGTGCCTGGACCAAAATATAGGAAGAAAATAGAAAAAAGCTTTCTCATTTGAGTCTTGAAAACATTTGGTTCTGTTATTTATTAACTATAGAAGTGAAAATCATATAGTCTTTTGACTTTGGAAAGGGAAAAATCTCTACATGATCAAAATCATAGATATGAATTGATTCTCTAACTATGTGTCCATGAATACATTGTCAGTGATCTGTTGTGAAACATAAGACATATGAATCATCATGAAAATAGTAGAGAGATTGGTCCCTCTAATCTGTGGCTTGAGGTTTTGCCAATCATAGCTTCGATTTGGTAATGTTTTTTCATTCAGTTGAAACAAGTATATCCTATGGAGAAGCTAATGAGAAAGAAGTAATTGATAATTATGCTATGGTGAAGAATTTGTGATCATCGACTTCTCAGTAAAGATAAATATCCTCCCTCCTGTAAATCAAGTAAGCTGCATCATCAAATAAGCTATCCTAATAATATAGGACCTGTTGTCTCAATACATTATGGTCTTAGTATTTAGTAGATCCATCATGGTTGGATTCAGTTCATAGCTAACAAATAGTAAGTTTTCTGATTGGGTATAACTTTTTATTTGTGTAGTACTCTACTCAACTCAACTTAGTCTTAATCCCAAATATTTGGTGTTGACTAAACAAATCCTGTCCGGCCATTTTGCTCCATCAATAACAATTTTTTCCCTTTCATATTGTAGATTTTATAGCGAAGTACTGTAAAAAAATTATGATTTTTTATATAGTATATGCTGATTTATTTACCTCCGTTTTGATTGATATAGAGAGACTTTTTAAAAGAATTCAAAACTTGGGATATGCTCTAAGTTATGGGAACCATGGTAAATTGACAATTTCAAAACTTCGAAGTTTGTATATTTTATGTCAATCTTTTATTTGACTGACCTAGAGTTTAGTGTGTTCTTTTACTTCAAAATCATCAATTATAGTATATAGATATTTGCTTTTCTAAGGTCATCGATAGTTTCTGAGGTATAATTTGTCGATGTTGAATGGAATCTAGTCTTTGGGCTTTAAAAAAAAAGAAAATAAAGAGTCAAGATGGGTTCTATGAATGATAGTAAATGGCTGGCGAAGAGTTAGGAAGTCTAGATTAAGGTTTATGCAAGTAAACTCTCTAACTTCAACCTTGTGAAGGTTGAACCAAACCTATTTGGCAAACTCCAAGATGCCATAGCCTGGATACGGTGCAGGTGCAAGCTGTTAATTCAGACCCATTCTATGGCTTTAATTTGGATAAGCACAGCCATAATAGCTTAAGCAAGTTTGAATCGCCACTAAGTTTGAGAAAAAAAACTCTAAAATAATCACAGGAGTCATTCTGTACATCTAGATAAAGTATCTTTTTTATATTCACCTCCATTATGGTGGTTTAGTTCCCATTGACCTTTTTCTGATATGCACCAAGTGAATGGTGTTCCCAAAATGTAGCTCTGTACAGCTTGTTGATTTTAAGTCGTTTTGTCCAACTGTTCAACCAATAAATCCAGGATATCTTATACTACTTGGATGATGAAAAGTATTGCAAATTATGCAGTTGCATAATTTTATTTAACCAAAATGGGCATTGTAACTTTTGAAAATCCAGTGCTCCCTATGCAAGAGATTCCTAATTACACAAATAATAACATCAAGTTTTTCTAGTTAATACATGTCCTGATTTTTTTTTTCATATTTGCTTGAGAACACATGTCCTAATAATTCATATCAAAGACTGTACTCCATCAGTTAATATTTTACTTGATCACTTGATTCAGATAGCAACTTTGCCAGTGCTGGGGTCTTGTTTGCAGTTCCTGCCCCAAGACCAAATAAAGGAGGGTTGCATCAATTTGGCTGCTATATAACCTTTTTGCTAAACCTATCTAACGAGAAGACATACTTGATACAGGGTGAAGCCTGATGGAATTTTGCTAACGAAAGCAAGAAAATAGTTCTCTCAGGAGACAAATTGTTGTACCTGGGGGTATATACCCAACTGTGCCTCGAAGAAAAGCGGTTGTGGTGGTAGTATCTTTATTGAGGTTGTCTGATGAAATGAGCTTTGCAATCCCAAAATCTGCTACATAGGCTACCATATCACTGTCCAGTAGCACATTTTGTGGTTTCAGGTCACAATGAATAACTCGAACCGAACACCCATAATGTAGGTACTCCAAGCCATGTGCTACATCAATTGCTATTCTCATTCGCTCTCTCATTGTCAATCTACATTCCTGTCCCCTTACTGCACCATCTGGATAGAGATGCTGCCCCAAGTTCCCATTGCCTATAAATTGGAATATGAGAGCCCTGAAATCTGCATTCCAGATTGCTCCAACCATTCTGACTAGATTGCGGTGCTTGATTTTAGACAATATCCGAAACTCCCTTTCGAAGTTCTTGCTGCTCTTATTGGAATCCTGATTCAGAACCTTAACTGCCAACAAAGTCTTTCCACTATTGATACTAGCCTTATACACTGATCCAAAGCTTCCCCTTCCAACTAGATTAGCCTCATGGAAATCACCTGTCGCAATTTCTATCTCCCTCTGGGTTAAATATTGTCCTCCAAGCATGCGAGGGAAAGCCAAAAAAGCTGGTTTCACTGACCTGATATTTTCTTTTTTGTATAAGAATTGGCGAACACAAACAATAACCAATGCACATATCAAGAGTGCAAAAATTATTGAACTTGCAACCAAAAAATAAGCCCACTTCTCTATCTTATGCTTCTTTTTCTTATCCTGCAATATGCATGGAGGGAGATCCATTGATGCGGAGCCACCACACAGACCCGAATTCCCCATGAGTGAACTTCTTCCCATATTTTTGAAACTCCCATTGTTTGGAACATATCCTGTTAATCTGTTATATGATAAATTGAGATTCTTGAGCATCTTGTTCTTGCCAATCCAGATTGGAACTTTACCAGATAACCCATTAAAAGACAGGTCAATAATTTCTAAATTCCTAATCTGTTCTAAGGACTCTGGTATTGAGCCTACAAGCATGTTGTTAGAGAGATTTAGATACGCCAAAGAAATGCAGCTCCCAATTGAACTAGGTATTGGACCAGAAAATTGATTTTCTGACATGTCAATTGCCTGGACAGTTTCCAGATCAATGCTTGCAGGTAATTCTCCTTCAAGATGATTATTTGAAAGATTGAGCATAAGAGCCAAGTTAGGTAAGTGACCTATTTCTATAGGAAGGGGCCCTTGTAGTTTGTTAAAAGATAAATCAAGCAGCATAAGACTACAGCGTGTAAGTTCCATGGGAATGTTTCCTGATAGGTTGTTATGAGACAAGTAAAGATACCTCAACTGAGAGAGGTTACCGAGTGAAGATGGGATTGGCCCTGTAATTGAATTATTGCTAAGGTCCAGTAGGCCAAGGTTAGTCATCTGCCCCATACTGTCTGGGATATGTCCTTGTAACTTGTTTCGCCCTATATACAATCTCTGCAATTGCCCAAGCCTCCCTATTGTTGCAGGAATGCTACCATTCAAGTAATTATACCATAGGGTTAGGTGCACAAGGCCACTTAGATTTCCAATGCTGGATGGAATTTCTCCAGTTATTTTGTTATTGAGGAGGTTGAAGTAATATAGATCTTTGGAAAGAGCACCAACAGAGTCTGGCAGGTTCCCTGTGAACAAGCAGGAACCTAAGTGAAGTTTCTGAAGGAGTGAGCAATTGGTAAGAGCGGTAAGAATCCGGAGGGAAGAATTATCAGAGCCACTAACAAGGTCATTGCTATGGAGGTAAAGGATTTGAAGCTTCCCTAATTTCCCCAGCTCCAGAGGAACCTTCCCTTCTAGCTTGTTGAGGCTAAGGTCAAGCAGTGTCAGCCGAGAAAGATTAGATAAGCTTACTGGGATCTGACCTGAAAGCTGGTTCTCCAGAAAATACAGCCTCTGTAGGTTGTGGAGTCTGTTACCCAATTCTGAGGGAATTTCTCCGGTCAGGGTATTCTCACTCAGTGTAATTTCACGCAGAGCAGAACAATTCGCGAGAGCCGCTGGTATCCTTCCTGTGAAGTAGTTGGTGTGGAAGTACATGATCTCCAGCTTTGGAAGTGCTCCAAGCGCTGGTGGGATCTTTCCACTGAAGTAGTTGACAGCCAATTCCAAGTCTGTCAATTCTGTTAAGTTTGATAGAGATTCTGGTATGTTACCAGTGAGGTGGTTGACAGAGAGCGCCAAGTATGTCAAGTTCTTTAGTTGACCCAGTTCATCAGGAATGCTCCCAGAGAGATTATTGTAAGTCAAGTCTACCATTTTGAGACTGTGACAACCTTGGAGTGTGGCAGGAATTCGGCCCTGAAGATTGTTGCCACTCATATTCATGCGGGCTAAATTAGATAGGTTACCCAACACTGTTGGAATTTCTCCATAAAATCTGTTGTCTTGCAAGCTGAGGACTGTGAGCAGAGAAAGGTTGGCTAGAGAAGGTGAGATAGTTCCCTGCAACCCCATGTTTACTAGCTCAAGAGCAACTATCCGGTTTTTGAGCTGTGGGTGGCACCGAATTCCAGTCCAGTTGCAGAAAGAAGTGCCCTCATTCCAACCTCGCAGATGACCATCTGGGTCGTCTGTTACGCTGTTTTTGAATTGGAGAAGGGACAGGCAATCGGAGGAATTGTCACAGAGAGATGAAGCCAATGGAAGAGCGACGAGAGCAAGAAAGAGGAATACCATACTTTCGGTTCTCTCCCTCTCTCTCTCTGAAAATTTATTGTGTGAAGGTTTGAATTTAATAGCGAAGTGTGATAATATAGTGGGATAACAAAGAAAAATGACTCCTGCCATGTCACAAAAGAAAAGCATGGCAGGAGTCAGTTGCCACGTCAAACTCCAAGCACCATGAAACTCATTGGCACCTTCTTGAAAGCCACGTCAGCTGCCAGTTTTTTTATTATTTATTTTTTTTTTTGGGATTAATCCCTACTCCTTCCAATCCCCTCAACAAATATTCACAATTTAGGCTGCGTTTGTTGGCAGTGCTTACMAACAAATACAAATACATTGGTTCATGAAAACAGAAATTGATTCAGGGTTGTGTTGAAACAGATTCAACGTTGAGTGCCATCATTTTGGGGAGATGTTAACTCATGTTGATGGGGAGATGTTAACTCATGTTGAAATACAAACTCAAGACCGGAACCCACCTTTTTTTTAACTTTGAGTGCCATCATTTTGAATGCAAACATTTTTTGGAAGTTAGGATGGCTGTCATTTTGTTGACAAAATAGGTTTCGACTATGATTGCCAACAGGTATCATAAAAATAAAAACCAATCAGATGGGTTTTAGGGTTGTAATCGGTCAAAGCCTTTCGGTATGATATCTTTCTGGCATTTTCAAAAAAAAAAAAAAAACAGAAACAAAAGAAAATACAAATATCTTACCCAAATACTTACAAAATTGAACAAAAGGGGAGGGCATATATGTATTGAACTGACATTTGCACGAGTTCAAATCAAGCCCCCACAAAATTGCCCCCCACAACGTCTCATGTATCGGAAATATCTCCTGATGATGCCATCAACATTTTTGAGATTATCATCGGGAAATATATCCAATACATGGCAGAGATATGCTATGGAACATTTGTGAGGGACAATCTTGTGAGGAGCTGATTTGATCTCCATTTGYACGACAAACAAACTCAGCCTTATTATGGAGGAAGCAGTCTAATTAACAGTTAACTGTGGTTGGGCTACCCGGATGGGATACTGTAATGAACTTTATTATTCCTATTACTAACTAATATAGTTCTTTTATCTTAAAAATAATATAACAATTAACTGTGGAATAGGGATAACAATGTTACGTCTGGAACTGGAAGGTGCAAGACCTGTTGAGACAGCTTTTACAACCTTTCATTGGGGATATGTCCGTACACTGTATTTATGTGCTTTATTTCAGGAGGAGATATTTCCAATGCAAGGCTACAAGACCGTTTGAATGGAACTTACACCAATCGAATCTGATTTTGTCGGAACAGAGCGAAAGTCAATTCACTCATTACCTTGAACTATTTATTAGACGAGCTGTTAGGGCAAGTTTGTGGGCAGCTGGTGAGTGGTGACTGGTGGCTGTTATAATTGTCTAAAACTCACCAAAGGTTTCTAGCATTTTTCTTAAACTCACCACAACTTTTGAAAATGTCTAAAATTCACCATGTCACTAATTTGACTGTTAAAAAGACTAATGGGTGTTAATATATTACTATTTTAACTATTATAGAAAAATATAAAATATATACAAAATAAATTAACTAGTGTTAATATATTACCATTTTAATATTTAGACATGAAAAAAAGGGAAAAGTTCAAAAAATATTTTCAGATAAAAATACATAAAAACATAGAAATTACAAAAATATAAAAAATTATTTTCAAATTATA
The DNA here is from genome assembly GCF_000365185.1 of Nelumbo nucifera. The sequence goes on along the minus strand of NW_010729077.1, from coordinate 5,552,858 downwards.
GAAACTATAGAAATTGAAAAACAAAATCAGAAAATAAAAATTGTAGAAAATCACCAAAATTATAGAAAAACACAGAAATTACAAATAAATAACAAAAAATATAGGAAAATTTATAGATTGTAGAAAATAGAAAATGTAAAAAACAGAAATTATAAAAAACATTGGAAATTATAACAAAACACTAAAAATGCAAAATAAAACAAGAAAATTGAAAACTAAAAATACCATTTTTCCTCTAACTCGCCATTCAAGGGTAATTTGGTCATGAAAATTGTTATTTATGCTGACATGAACACCACTGTTAAGAAGTATTAACGGTGCACTAATGGAAGGTGAGTTTTGGAAAATAAAAACTTGTTAACATGGTGAGTTTTAGACATTTTGAAAAGTTGTGGTGAGTTTAAGGGAAATGTTGAAAACTCATGGTGAATTTTAGACAATTCCCCTTATTTGTTTAATGGCCCCGGGCCCATTCCTTTGGTGGCTGTGGGGCCAATAATAATGCTCCATGTCTGCAATAAATGAAAATTGAGGGGTCTGATAACAGTGCTGAATTGAATAGTTTATTGCTTATCTTTTTAATCAAGGTTCAAAGTATCGACACGTATCGGCCGATACGTATCGTTTCGGGACCCCTTCGATACACCCCTACAGTGGGTGTATTGGGGGTCTGACTAGTTCAGGGGGTGGAGGAGCCCTAAACCGGCCCCCCTAAACCAATTTTGAAAAAAAATAAAAAAAAAAGTAAAAAAAGGTATCGATTAGCCCGATACGCCTTTATCGGTGTATCGAGCGTATCGATATTTTGAACCTTACTTTTAATAGATAAAACTATTAAATAGTAAAATATTTAAGGAGCCTAAACGACAAATCATAAGCTATTCAGTTAAACTATTTCAACTGTTATCAACAAGTTTCAAAGTATTGACACGTATCGTTCCGAGACCCATCCGATATGCCCCTACAGTGGGTGTGGGGAGAGGCCTAAACCAGTTGCGAAAAGAAAAATGACCAAAATCTGTATCGATTCGCGTATCGATATATTTTGAATCTTGGTTATCAAACGGCCTCCAATGGTTGGTGTAAAAAAAAAAAAAAAAGCCCCCAATGGTCGTGGGCCATATACACTTTATGACTGGATAGGGGCATTTTTTATTGGTCCCACAGCCCATAACACAACACAACCACCAGATTCAGCTAATCCTTTCTCCTATTAATGCTGTTCAACTACCTGAATATGAAAATTTGAAAACGAGACGGGTGCGAGTAGCATAAGTTGCAAAGTCATATGCACTTTATGGTTGCCATGAGGTGTTAATGATTGGCCCAATAAGCCCGGATCTCTTTTAAGCAAAATCTCTGATCACATATTAAGAATATCTTTTAAATTCATGGAGAGATGTTTCTAATATACCGCTAAATTTGCATGACTTCACAGTTTTTGCTTGCAAGAAATCACGTCATTAGCCCAACAGCCCATGATGCAGCCATTAAGTCCAGCTGAGCCATTCTTGCTGGTGATTATGATGGTTTGTGTACCTGCATGCTTGTGTAAAGAAGATATTTGAGGATGGAGAATTATATGATGCCCGAAAGATATGATCCCATAAAGCCATTCTTCCTTATTTTAAGGACTTGAGTTTTTAACTTAAAAAAGGAGATAAGTCATGTTCAAATGTCCAAATGCGCTTATAAGCATTTATTCAAAAAAAACTTGTTTAAAAGCCAATTAGAAAGGAAAATCACTTTCTGATGCAACCTAAGATATTCTATAAGAGTCTCGAATACTTAAGGTTGACCACCATGAGATTGAGATAAATGGTGGATAGGGCCTGGGGGCCCATGAATACGCTTGTTCTTAATCTCCAATATGAGTTTCGAGCAGTGTGAAATTTGAGGCCTCACAAAGAGTTGTCAAAATACTTATCAAGTGCTCATTTAATATTTATGTTGTGTTAGATTTGGTACCATTTTGGCTATGTTTCTTTTCTAAATCAACCTAACTTTCAGGGTGAAGGGGTTGAATTCGCATTTTCTTCGACTGCTATCAAAACTAATGACATCTGAATTTCACCAATGAATGTGAAATTGATTGAAACACACCACGGACACTGGATTCCTTAAAACACAGTCCAAGTTGTAAGGAACCTCAAGAACATTTCATGTACGAGGTGATATTTTAAGATCAAGGTAACATCTTATCATCCGAAATCTCTAATAATTTTCCATTTTTACTTAATTGCAAATTTTAGCAGCAAAAAAAACATTAATCTCTATAATAACTTTTTTAGTACAACATTAATTTGCATGTAGTGAACAAAACATGCATAATCAATTAAAAGTACAATACATATCGTAGCGTGATGATCGCCTCTTTGAGAAAATGATTGTTAATTACCAGCTCAAGTTTACCATTCAAATTTATCACATTCAAACGTTTCTTTCACCCGAGCCTGAATCTCCTGCAAGCAAAATCTATTTCACATCACTTTTAGCCGTACATTAAGAATATCTTCCATTCCATACATGCATGCTTAATTTACGAGAAATGTTTCCAATGACCGCCCGAAATTTCTATACTTTTACAGTGTGTGCAGAATTTTCACTTAAAACGTATAGTATCACAGGTTTTATAAATAATTGAGAAAACTGCACTGCATGGGTGAACGCCCTAAATGCAAGGTTTTTAAAATCGAACTTTTCAGGGGTCCGGTTCTCGGGTCGAACGATCTAACTGTTTGAACCGAATGGATGACCCATTCTGATAAAAAAAATAAAAAAAGGCCAAAAATCAATAGACGATTCGATCGCTTGGATCAACGGTTTGCTGACCAAATCAACGGTTTTACCCAAAATGACGGTTCTGAGGTAAAACAGTGACTGGTTCCCGGTTTTTTCGGTCCGGTTTTGAAATTCATGCCCAAATGTATAGACAATGAGTCATAATATTGTATTTGGTTACAGTGCAAATTTATTTGCCCTTATGCAAAATTATGGTAGTGTGAATGTTTTGGGTGTAAATTTTGATTTATTTTTGTTTCAAATTTTATCTTATTTTGTTTGGTTGCAGTACATATAAAGTAAAATAAGACCTAAAGCAAAACAAAATAAAATCTAAAACAAAATTAAACCAAAATTTTCATTTTTTTTAATTTGCACTCCCATACATTTGTACTAGTACAAACAAATTGCACTATAACCAAACACAGCCTAAAGTTCTAACCCTGTAGCAAAGACTTGGGATCAAATCCCATTACCACCAGGTTGGGATGTTGTGGGTATGGGAGATAGGTTACCCCTATTGTGTAGTTAGGGATGGCTATTTTCCCCATCCCCAACGGAGACCCTGCTTCCCTGACCCAATGGGGTTGGGGATGGGGATTGTTTTGGCGGGGCGGGGACAACAACGGGGATTAATAGGAATCCCCGATCGGGGTCAGGATCGAAGATGGGGATTAAGTAAATTTATTTTAAAAAAATTCAGAAATTCGGGTCCTCATGGGGAACCCATCCCTATCGGGGATCGGGGACGGAGACCCAAACCCACCCTCTTGCGTAGTCCCATGAATTCAAATAAATAAATAAATGAAATAAAAATAATATTGGGATTTTTAGACTGCACTCAACCTCAGAATTCTTATATTTTCAGGAAATAAGAGAAAAGATGAAAACTATTGAATACTTGAACTGATTGAATAAAATAAAAAATAAAAAACAGGGAGAAATTACATTGCATCATCGAATGCAAGGCAGCAACAAATCCACCACCAATGAAAATTCAACTAACTTGACTTGAAAAAACGAAAATTCAACTATGAAAGAAAAACAAAAAAGAAAGAAAAATCAGGGTCATAAACATTGAACAATCCTACTAAAAGGAACCAACTAGAGTCTCTCTCTTGTCTTCATTTTTTCACAGTCACAGAGCGTCCTCTTATCTCTCTAGATTTGGTTTCTTAAGAGAAAACAAAGGTGGCAAGGAACTTATCTTTGATTGAGTGCAAATGGGTACATGGACAACAGGCCTTATTCTAACACTAGCTGACCTTGTCCTYTCCAACCCTTTCTTCATCCTCTTACTATGCTTCTCTCTGCTCCCTACTCCTCTGTCTTCCATTGGATCCTTATTCCCTTCATCCATGGCACACACATCTGACGACGCTGATGATGCTGACGACGACGACGATGCAGACGGCGACAATGTGGTTGCCCGTTGCTTCTTCAACCTCAGAAGTTCCTTCCACAGAACAGTGCACTTGGGGGGCCGAGGAGATGGGTCATCATCAACAAACCAGCTGACCCCACTCTCTTCCTTGCTTACCTCCTTCCCCTTCTCCTCTTTCTCTGCATCCTTTGTTTTGAGAGAGATCTTGTTTAGTTTCTCCGAATGCTGCATTTCCCAGAAGGGAAGGAGCCTGCCTTCAAAGAAGAGCTCGTCGGCCGTTAACATCCTATCACCGGTGGAATTGCTAGAAAGAAACTCGAAATCTACATTGCGCACCGGCCCCTTTTCCCGTTTTGTGTCAAACTTGTTTGGCGACTCAGAGCGCGGGCTTATGGAGATGAAATCATTGTCGTCGACGAAGTCGACGGAGAAAGAGATCCGCGGGCTCGATGTCGGCTCCATGGATCTAGAGCTTAACTGCGGACTCTCTGGGGAGGCCATTGATGCTTGTGCTCTGTAGTTTTTATGAGTGAGTTTAATAAGGGGAAGATGGACAGATGGCGCTTCTAATTTAAAATCATCGCTTTCAGTCGGTAAATGTTAGGAAGGTGTGATTTATGGTTTTAAAAACCAACCGCCTGGCCATCAGTTACGGATCAAAAAATCCGATCATTCAATCTGAACCCCGGTTATGGATTCAGAGTGATGACTGATGACCGATTCCCAAGTCAAACGGTCCGATAGTCCAGTCCGATCCAGTCTGATTTTCAGAGCAGGTGTGGTTCAAGATTCAAAAAATCGAAACGTATTGGGATGTATCAGCCCATACATATCGTATGGGTGGCCCTCCAATATGCCCCTACAGTTAGACCTGGCAATTGGGTTGGGTGGGTTGGGTCAAGACCCTTTGGGTTGGATTTTGGGTTGAGTTGTTAAATATTAGACCTTAACCCTAAATGTTCGGATTAGGGTTGACCCATGAGTCAATTTGGATCATCCAAAAAACTAAAATTTAAAAAAGAATAAAGAAAAACTACATGAAAAATGCCAAAATTAAAAGAATTAAACTTAAAATTCTAAATATAAAATAAAAAAGCTTGAACATTTAAGAATTTAAAGAGTAMAAACTAAATAGAAAAAAATAAAAAAATGGAAACTTCTAACAATGCAAAAATAGTCCCAATTAAACTTGACAATTGGGTCAGCGGATTGACCCATGACCCAACCCAACCCAGTTTTTTCCGGGTTGGGTCAGGTCAGGTCATTCTCACATTCAAGTAGCTAAATATGAAACCTTAACCCTGTTTTTTTGGGTTGAGTTGGGTTAGATTAACGAGTTGGGTCAACTTTTTGCCAGGTCTACCTATAGTGGGTGTTTTGAGGTCTGACCTGATTCAGGGGTAAATGGGTCTTAAACTGATCCCCTAAACCAATTTGAAAAAATTGCAGGCCAATACACCCAACCTTGGTGTGAGGTCTGACCTAGTTCAGGGGTAAATGGGTCTTAAACCAACCCCTTAAACCAATTTGAAAAAATCGATACAGGCCAATACACCCAACCATGGTGTGATAAGTAAACCAAGTGAGTTGGTCTGGTGAATGTGAAACATGCTAAGACTCTATAGAATACATGAACAGCACATGGTGCCCAAGTGAAGTAAAACACAGAAGGATTCAATTTCTCTAATTTTGCATGTAAATGGGAAGCAATATAACAAATTGTTTTATGAGCTCCAAGTTACTAGAAAGGTTTTGACAGTAGATGATTTCTTTATTTAGCTTTATGAGCATGGATATTTAATATGGAATGGTCAAAGGGATAAGGCCTGACTCCTTGCTTACAAGATTAAAACATGGGATGGTCCCGGAGCATGTGATCACATGGAGAAATTTTCTTGGCATGTGATGGCTCACTCCCCAACTATATCAAAGAAACCAGGTATATATATGCTAGTGGACCAAAATGTCATCTGAATATTTGATTTGCATGTCCTAACATTTGGGGATATAAGTGGGTCGGGTTAAGTGGTGGACCCTCACTGACCCGATCGATTGACTTTTGGGTTAAGCGAACCGTGTTGAACCTGACCCGTTGATATTGCAAAATTGAATTCGTTATATATAAATATAATTGATTGATTGAATGTAAGTGCAGGGCTGCAAATGGTATCCTATTGTCTGAAATATAAGTTCTAATTCGATCCCATTAAGGGTGTTTTAAATTCGATCCATATATTTGGATCCCCCAATTGATATATATATATATAGTAAAATTGGTTTTAATGTTGTGCTTTTACTGAATTATGTGTAGTTTTATATGAGTATTTTTCTATTCTGTTTATCATGAAATATAAATCAAAGTCATCTTTTGGTCATTTTATTAGTAATACATAATATTTTGATGATTTTAGTTTAATTTGTTATGCTATTTAATATTTAACTAGAACCTGAATTTGATTTGAACCCAATATAAATCCGGAGAATAAGATCCAATTCAAATTCGATTATAAATGAATCAAATCTGGATCTAATTATATCTGATTCGGTTCGATCCATTTGTAGCCCGAACTATATATGGGATGGATCGGGTCAATTTGATATTCCTGATATTTTTTTTAGCCAGGCGGATTGGATTCAGGTTGAAGTTGCATTGAGTGGGGTTCGGGTTAGATGAAACCTGACCCGTTGAACAGGGTAGTTTTGTCCAAGGAAGGAAGGCTACAAATGGTATATAATCATGTTCATTTGTTGAAGACCTCCATTATTAGTTAGATTTTGGCAGCTCTAAACATACAGCTAATAAGCATAGGAGGGCATCTTTAGGGTATTATAGAAATGAATCTGAAAGTCTCTAGAAGCACGTTGTAGGACGGATGATGGCAATGCAGAGACAAGAAACCGATCTCCTTTGTTATAGAACAACCGGACACCTTATAATTATAGATCTCAGTTGTGGGCAGAGATCTGCTACCAACACAATGCTCCCAACAATGTCTCTATATGCCACTGCAATCATACATAGGGAACATCTCCTTTGTCATACATGGGGAGATGTTTACTGTAAACGCAAGTTGGGAACGTCTGTTGGTAGCATATCTAAACTCCTCAATCGTCAATTTTGGATATATTGTCCAGAGAAGCCCATGGGCTGGCCTTTCCAATAGGACAGTCCCTATCACCAGATTGTGCAAATTTTATACCAAGTTGAGTTTTGGACATTGATACTGGAACATTGGGTCCTCTGTTCCATCGGTCTGGACCTTTGCTTTGTGTTTTGACTTAGATATGACTTTTGCCTCTTGCCCATTAATGAAGGCCAAACTAATTGAGCTGACGGAATCTAGCAGAGGGGATTCATGCCGGTATGATACTGTAGATCAACCTAATTGATGATTAACTATTTTTTATATTTACAATTTTTTCGTGCTGATCGTTTTTTCAGAGAGGATTCATGCCTTGTTGATTACTTAGATATGACATATGTGATGGATGCAATGTCTACTTGGGACTTGGATACGCTTTTGGATCATGAGGTCTCCAAGAGTGGGGGGATTCGATATTGATGATTCCCAGTTCCCATTGCTCCCCAAAACCCAACCTCTAAAGCCCTCAAGCTTTTAGGTATGTAGGCCATGATTCTGGGGTAATGGGTATGATACTCAGAACTCAAGTAATCAAGTTAGATTTCCGTGGAAAGAAAAAACTTTTGCTCTTTTTAGAAAGGAGGGAAGGAGTTGTCCTTTCACTACATGTTTTGAAATGAGTTTATCTACACATGACCAAGCAGAACATCGGCCTAAAAAACATTGAAGCATTGTTACAATTCCGTTTACATGTTCATCACTAGGAAGCTCAGCTTCTGTCAGGGCAAAGCCCATTAGAGCAGCCTTTACAGCCTTCCATTAAGAATAGGGAGAGCCTTCCATTAAGAATATCTCCCTGGGAAGATATTCCCAATTCAAGATTGCAAATGGCGGTTAGAACGGTGTGGGCATGGGATTGCCCTGAGGGAAGCCCATCTCATCACTAGGGTGGTCATATAGAAGCTTGCATCTTTTATTGGAGTGAAAATTTCCTTTTATCTTAATACGGGATGACGTACATCCACCATGAAAAGAGAAAAGAAGGGGGATGTGGAAAGAGATAAAGGCTTGACACTTGGTCTCATTACCTGTGGAGTGTGGACCCTGAGAAGTTAGGGGAAGGGCATCTTTCAGGTAGCGCTGTCAATTTGGTCCAATACGTGTTCATTGCAGATGAACCACTGGATCAGGCCCAATCTCATTTGATGAATACTCTGGATCAGTTTGGTTCCAACCCAAACCTGGTCCATTGACATCTGTATTCTTATCTTCTATCAATGAACTGGATATTGGTTCAATCAATCAGTCCAACCCAATTCAATAAAAATCCATTATGGATAGATCAGGTCCAATCAAATCCAATAAATACTTTGGAACATTAAAATATGTCTTATTGGTCTGTTCGATTCATCCAAATTGATTTTGATATGGATGGGGCCCAACCCAAAATCGGTTCATTGACACCCCTACTTTTAAGGTAGTCCTTGAGATGGAGCAGCTCTTTCTACCAGGTGGTCCACTGTAGTGAGAATGGGCTCTAGTGTTCTTTGTTTCTTTTAAATAGTATTTAAAAGTTATGTTTCTTAGTTGTGGACCTTCTTTTATTTTCTTTAATTATTTCTTTAGTGTTGGCTGCCACTTGTACTCAGACTTAAAATTATTAATAGAAGTGATGAATGAGAGCTAGAGAGAGTGGTTCGAATTCTTCTTTTCTCTCTTCCCTTGTTTTCTTCTTCCACAACCTATTTCTGAAACTTCTTTCTTCTTCTTTCTCTTTCCCTCTTTTCTTCTTTTCTTGCATTATCTGAATTACTGTAGGTGTAATTTTCAACTTCCACATTGCAAATCCATTATTCATCAAGGATTTAGTGAATTGACAAACCTGTATGAATTCACAAAACCAGTCATATGGAACCTGCCAGATAAGACCCACATCCACAGACCTGATTGTCATGGGGCTTCTGGTGATCATCGTTGTAAGGTGTTGAAGCTTTTGTCAGCATGAACGAGATACCATTGCCAACTGCCTTGCTAACTTGCCTGTCTACTCTACTCAGTTTCAATCTCATCTTGTTGAAGAATTTGATAGACAGATATTCGTTCATCTATCATTAGATAATGAACCAACAATCCTTACAATGGTTTCAACCATAAAAAACAATAAGGAATTTGGAAATGAAAGGAAGAAGAAACCCAATAACACCGATGGTTACAACATGAAGGTGTTTTCTAACTAAAAGGTTTCAACCATACAAACAATAAGGAATTTAGAAATGGAGGGAAGAAGACTATTGATCAAGTATCTAAAGATGACAATAACCCAATAACACCGATGGTTACAACATGAAGGTATTTTCTAACTAAAACAGTTGAATGATAGCTAATATATTATAAATCATCTCCATTCACATACAAGAACAGAGGAGTTTGACCTAAACATATTAGATGCTAATAGCTGAAAATTATGGGAAGCTCATCAAGGTTGACAACAATACAACCATTTAGGGTTCATCTACCATTGTGTTGTGTTGCATTTTGGATTGTTTTTTCTATCTTGAAATGTTTTGAGTTGATCAATACAAATTGTTATTTCTACCTAAAATGTCAAATTTGAGTTTCAATCATAAATTGCAATGCTTAATCAAAGACATGCATTTTTCTAACTGAAGTGACACTCAATATATGATGTGACAGCACATTTCTCACAAATTTGTATTGATCAACCCAAAATGCAATGCAACGCCACTGTACCAAACAGCCTCTAAATTATTATGTTGTATGCTTGTAATCTTTCTTGCTACTCATTCCCCCCTCCCGCAGGTGCAAATTGCTGTTAAGATTTCATTTTCTTATTTTGGTATTAAAATTCAAGGAAAGTTCAAATCAGCTTATCGTATAAATTGCACCCATGCAAACAATACCTAGATTCAACATTGAGAAACTCCTTTGCCATCTTGGTCCAAATCATAAAGCACAAACTTCTTATCAGGAACATATCCTTCATCTCTCATGAGTCCAATCAATTCCTCCAGAACCTCATAGATGGTCTCAGCTTGTGGATGGAGCCTATCCTCGACAACAAAGCTGTGTATTTCCTTTTCAATCTCAATCCAACTCATCCCTGTCTCTTTCTTTACTCTCATTTCCTTCATTTTCTTGATAACCCTAGCTCTCTCTTCCCATCTTCCTTCAGAGGAATATATATTTGCCATCAATACATATGCACTGGGGCTCTCAGGTGCCACTGAAAGCAAGTGATCTGCCGCATATTTCCCCATTTTTGAATCCCCATAAATACTACAGGCACCCAGGAAGGCTTGCCAGACTAGAACACCAGGCTCCATTGGCAATCCCTCAATGAAGGCCTTGGCTTCATTTAAACATCCTGCCCGACCCAACAAGTCAACCACACACGCATAATGTTCCATTCTTGGACTAATTTCATGAAGATTAACCATGGCCTCCAAGAATTCCATTCCCTTCTCAACTGATCCAATATGGCTACAAGCATGAAGCAATGAAAGAAATGTCACATCTGTTGGTTCCACACCTTCTAACCTCATATTTTCATACAACTGAAGTGCTTCAACACCACGACCATGGCGTGCAAACGCTGCAATCATGGAGTTCCATGAAACTGAACTTCTCTGAACCATCCCATCAAATACTTTTATAGATTCTGCCAGATCCCCACACTTTGAGTACATGTTGATGATCCCATTGCTTACAAAAGGATTAAACCCTAAATTTCTCTTGATTACTAAGGAATGAATTTGCTTCCCTAAAGCCAATGATGTAACAACACCAAACACCCCTAAGACAGCCGAAATCATGTTTGGATCAATCTCAATTCTTGCCCTCATTATCTTCACAAAAAGTCGGAGAGCGTCTTCCTCCAACCCATTTTGAGCAAACCCCCCAAGAATCACGGTAATGGAAACCTCATCGAGCACCTCAGCATCCTCAAAAATCCGGCAGGCATCTTCCATGCTATTACACTTGCAATACATATCCATTAGAGAACTCTCGATGCACAAATCTGAGTGAACTCCCGACTTCAGGACAAGGGCATGGATTTGACGTCCTTCTTTTAGTGCCTGTAAACCAGCACATGCCATGACTGAGCTCGAGTATGTCAAAGAATTCGGATCCACCTCCCCATGCCGCATCTTCAAGAACAAAGTGAAACTCTCCTCGTAAAACTCTCTCTGAGCAAGACCTGAGATCACAGCCGTCCAAGTGATAACATTCCTTTCAGACATCTCATCAAAAACACGTCTTCCTGAAGTGTAACATCCACACTTAAAGTAAGAAGTTATCAAAGCATTTCCCACTGAAACCTCACGCTTATATCCATTTAGGAACACCAGAGAATGTACCATCTTGCTCACACAAAGAAGATCAGGCTTATCACAAGCAGATAAAATGGTAGTCAAAGTTGCTCGATCTAATTGAAAAGTACCCGAGCCATGCATCTTTTTAAATAACCCAAATCCCATATCAAGTTCTTGACCTCTTAGAAGACCAGAAATCAGTGAATTCCACGAAACAGTATCTTTAACAGGCATTTGATCAAACACTTTAGCCGCATATGATAATTCTCCACATCTTGAGTACATTGAAACAAGAGAATTCCAAACAACAAGGATATTCCGGATATTAGTTTGGTTCTTTAGATTGAAAGACTCAAAATTCTTCATGATGACGGCATGAATGCAAGACCCAAGTCGAAAATCCCCTTCCTTGCCACAAAGAGAAAGGAGGGAGCTTAAATTTACGGGGTTGAGGGAAAAGCCGACGTTTATCGTGTCCAGGGAAGCAACTTCTGAAGTCTGATTTCTGCTTCTCATGACAGAATGTATGGCAGAGAAGGRAAGGTCGGACTTGAATCTGCAGATCGCCCATCTCGCTTTCATCCATGAAACGCAGCCCGACTGTTAAAAGGAGGTAAGTGTCCAACAAATCAATGATTATGTGTCTGTTAAGATACTGCCCGAGCTCAGATCCTTAGCCCGTAGAGTATCAAAGAAGACGCAACAAGCAAAGTCATTATAGAGYTGTTTGATATAAAATGCCCTCAAGAATTTAGGTCCAGCAGCTCCAAGACGTCATCAGTAGAGGGGCTGAGTGGTCAGAGACTCAGAGTTACGAAGCGTAGAGCAAAGAGCATCTCTTCACTCTACAAATTCATAAAGTCTTCCCAAACGGCACTTAAACCGAGTTCGCATCAGTATATAGCCAATAGACCTATTCATGGGCCGCGCCGGGCCGGGCTTTGCCTCTACATTAACGGAATATGCTCAGCCTTGGGCCCAAGCCCGACCCGACCATCACGACTAGTTCTTGAGCCCGAATCCCAGGCCCAAACTTGAGCCCGGCTAGAAATTTGGAAAAAAATATTTTTTTCCTTTTTAATTCAATTAAAAGCTGTTTTGTTTATATTAAAAGACCTCGAAACCTTTAAAAAAAGTAAAATCTCATTATTACTTGAAAAAAGAGAAGAAAAATATATTATATATGTTTTTTTATTATATAAACTATATTTTATTAATATACTACACTATCAAGTCCAACTCGAGCTCAGACCACTCTTTTTTGAGAATGCCCAAGCCTAGCCCATAAAAAGTCGGGCCCGATATTTTAGGCCTGAGCTCGAGCCCGTGGTCCTGAAATCTTGTCCAAGCCCGACTTAAATCAGGTCAGGCTGGGCCAACTCGTCAAGCTACCCAACCCATGAACAGGTCTAATAGGCATGTTAGGGGTATATCAACAGGTCTAATAGCCATTCGATTTCGGTTTTTTTGGTTTTTGGGTAATTCAGTTCGGTTAATATAGTTTTTAGCAATTTCGATTCAGTTTTGGTTTTTAGTTTTAGAAATTCGGTTAACCGAAAAAACCAAATTAACTAAAATACATTATATAATATATAATATATAATATATAATATACAATATTTAATATATAATGTATATATATTATATAATGTAATTAAATTTATATATTAATATAATATATATATATATATTATAGGTTATATATATATTTATATATTAATATATTATATATAATGTATTATAATGAAATTATATTTCATAATATATATATATATTATAGGTTATAATATAATATTATATATATTAATTAAATTTGATTTTTAACTGAAATAACCGAAAAGCGAACCAAAAATTTTGGTTCAGTTATTTCGGTTTTATTGTAATTTGGTTTCGATTTCGGTTTTGGTTTTCATTTTTTTATTTATGTTTTAAAAAATTTGGTTTATCCGATTCAATTTTTAACTGAATAAATCGAATTCTCACCCCTACTAAAAACGCCATCGGCTAAGCGAATTTAAATCAGCGGTGGTCATTTCTAACCCGACTTGGCCTAGGTCCATTAACGCTTTAGCTAGGGGTGTCAACGGTATTTGAAAATCTGATTTAGAATTCGAGATTCAACATAATCGAATCGAATTCAGATAATTCGAGTATCTAATTGGTTGAATTCATATATCCTATTCATACCGAATAGCTAATCGGATTTGAATTCGGATATGACCTGATTTGATTCGATAAATATCCGAATTTGACCAATTATTTAATTCTTATATATAAAATATAATTTTTTTAAATGTTTTATGTAATTTATATATATATATATATATAATAATTAGATTATATAAATATTTTATATATTTATATACTTTATATAAATAAAATATTTATTTTATATATTTATTAATTACCTAAAATAATCAATTAGTCGAATTCAAATCAAATCGAATATTTGAATATTTAATCAAATTCGAATTCGGATATTGCCTGATCTGATTTGAATTTGATCCGTTTACACCCCTAGCTCATTTTATATATATATATATAATACAAAATATACTATATACTTTATATATAGTATATTCGGATATTGCCTGATCTGATTTTAAAATTTTCAGTTTTCATTTTTTTTATTTCAGTTTATTCGGTTCGATTTTTAACCGAATAAATTGAATTCTCACCCCTACTGAAAATGCCATCGGTTGAGTTAATTTAATTAGTGGTGATCTTTTCTAACCTGGCTTGGCCTCGGTCCATTTAACTTTCAACTAAGGGTGTCAATGGTATTCAAAAATCTGATTTTGAATTCAATATTCGATATAATCGAATCGAATTTGGATAATTCGAATATCTAACCGGTTGAATTCGGATATCCTATTCTTACTGAATAGTTAATCAGATTCAAATTCAGATATGACCTAATTCGATTCGATAAATATCCGAATTTGACCGATTATTTAATTCTTATATATAACATACAAAATATTTTATATAATTTATATACAATAATTAAATTATATAAATAATTTATATATTTATATACTTTATATCAATAAAATATTTATTTTATATATTTATTAATTATCTAAAATAATTAATCAATTGAATATGAATCCAATCGAATATTCAAATATTTAATCAAATTCTATTTTCGGATATTAATTTTCAATATCCGTTGGATATCGAATCGAATTTGGATATCAGATTTTCTAATCGGATTCGAATCGGATATTGCCTGATCCAATTCGAATTCAATCTGTTTACACCCCTAGCTTCAACTAGGGGTGTCAATAGTATTTGAAAATTTGATTTTGAATTAAAGATTCAACATAATCGAATCAAATTCAAATAATTTAAGTATCTAATCGGTTAAATTCGGATATCATATTCATATCGAATAGCTAATCGGATTTGATGTAGGGTGATTTGGCCCGACTTAGTAATAGGGGGACATGTGGACACGATCTAACTGACAGGATGACAGCTCACTCCGACGCATCAAGTCTACAACGGACCAAGCTCGGATAACCGAACCACCTCGGGACAAGTTCACCTCGGAACACGATCGCATCAGGACCACCTCTGTTCCAGGGCACTTCGGCATTCGTACCAGGTCGGATCCAAAGGGCACTAGCTCGGGTAATATTGACCGACCTCTGCATGACAACCCCGAAGATCTCACCACCAGATTCCATGCTTTACGGGATCACGCCTCGTAACAGCTAGCCTTATCTCCCCCGTTCGATTCAGGCRGCAGTGATAAGCCTTATTGGCTGGCAGCGTTATCTCCTGTTAATGCGGAAACGGGCCTCATCATAGCAAGAATCCCGGAACCACTCCAAAAAACCCGCGAGGACTCCAGTATATAAAAACCCCGACCCTCCAGGGGCAAAGGTACGCGTAATCTCTGCTCACTAGCTCTCTTGTTTTCTAAGCTACCACCAGCTCGCAAGTTATTGACTTAAGCATCGGAACGCCCTCGCCGGGTAAGCACCCCCGGGTTCTCTGATTCCTCTTTGTGCAGATTAGTCAAGTCCGTCGTCTACTGGAAAAAAAGTCATTGCCAAGTAGGAGCAGCCGGATTGCATCGCATCAGGATTCAAATTCGGATATGACCTGATTCGATTCGATAAATATCCGAATTTGACCAATTATATAATTCTTATATATAAAATATAAATTTTTTAAATATTATATAATTTATATACATAATAATTAAATTATATAAATAATTTATATATTTATATACTTTATTTAAATAAAATATTTACTTTATATATTTTTTAATTACCTAAAATAATTAATTAATCGAATTCGAATTGAATATTTGAATATTTAACCAGATTCGAATTCGGATATTGCCTGATCCAATTCAAATTTAATCCGTTTACACCCCTATCTTCAGCCCAACCCAGCTCATAGATACAAATATATACATATGCATATATATGATATTTATATTCAGATATATTTTGTATGTATTTTTTAAGCCAATGTTCATTAACTCAAAATTACATTTCACAAGAGACCTTGCAAAGTATGGTGGAGATATATGATGAAGACTATAGGAAGAGAAATTTGAAGTTAGATGCCTCCAATCAAGAATAGTTGCATATCCCTAAAATAGGTTAAACCCCGAAACAACAAGGATTTTATCTATAAACTAAATTATTATATATTAAGTATAACATAAAACTTGAATTAACGGTACAACTAAGGTTGACAAGAGTTAACATTTTACACTACTTTGGGCCTGGGTTTCATATTGGGCCTATTCAAATTTTGGCAAAAGTTGAATCCGAGACTGCCCAAGTTGCACCCCTAAAATCAAAAAATGAAAAAGGTGCCATATTTTAGAAAGGGACATTAACAGTGGTTTTAAAAAGAGTACATTTTCAGAAAGGTTCTGTTTGTATAAGCTTTTTGCTTTTGAGTTTGTGCAGTGAACAATAACTTTGAAGTTTGAACCAAAGAGTGTATTGAGAATTTTGGTAATAATTGCTTTTCTTAAGCTTACTAGTTACCATGCACATTGCATGCAAAAAGGTGAAAAGACATTTAGACAAATATCTTTTTATTGGACATTTTCAAATGTCTTAATTCATTGCTTGGAATTAAAGAATGATTAAACAACCACTACTCACAAACAATGAAGTTATATGATTAGGGGTGAGCATTGTATTAATTTGGTTAAAAAACAAATCGAATAAATCAAAATTAAAAAATACAAATCGAACCAAAACTGAAATATAAAAAACTCAAAATAACTAAAATCGAAATTTTCGGTTTAGTTTTCAGTTATTCTAATTAAAACTGAATTTCAATAATATATATAATCAAAGTTCATTATGTTATGTATTAATATATATAAATATATTATATATTAAACATTATATGTTATATAATATATATTACTTGTTATATAGTAAAGTTTGATTAATTTGATTTTTTTAATTAACCGAATTTATAATTCTAAAAATCAAAACCACAATTTTTTGTTTGATTTTTCGGTTTTAACTGAATAATGCTTATACATGATGCCATTGAAATATTGTGGTATAATTTATTCATGACACTTTTGGGTTGTAATCTATTTGCTCAAAAAAAAAGAGTCTAAGGGGTTTCTTGCCTTTGAGAGGGCAGTGTAGCACATTTCTCTATCAAAAGAAAAAAAAAAAAAAAGAGAGAGAGAGAGAGAGATAGAGTTTGTATAGCCCATTTATCAATACACAATTGGACAACTGATCCAATTATCCTTAGATTTCAATGTTAGAACATACAGCTTATTAATAATTCTTAGTTTAATGAGTTGCACTTGGAACTCACAAGTAATCCAGAATCACAAACAATGAGAATAACAGTAGCACATGCAGTCCTATCACCATTGGAAGTCAACTTTAGGCTGGTATCTCGGCTTAGGCCCAACCCACAAGTAAAACCCAGTTCAACCTACTCAAAACTAGTGCTCAGTCCTAAGCCATGGTCCGACTAAGTTACAGACCTAAGGCTGACTTTGGAAGCAGCATAAATACTGCTTCCAAACTGAGCCTATGGCTCAATTTAGAAAGAGTACAAGTACAAATATAAATACATACAAAATAGTACAAATACAAAATTTTGCACTTTACATATGTCTGTTGTGTTGCCTTGGCGGTTTCCTCCACATTGCCAGATTATTAGTATTGGTTATATATGTGCAAACAAAAAATTTTAATAGAAAATTGGCGGTTTGGTTTAGTTTGACATTCTTTTATACTTAGTTTGATTTCTTGAATTTTAGAACCAAACCAAACCGTAAATTCTGATGTTAGAATTCCTTGTAATTGCTTTTTCGTTTTTTGTTAGATCAACTAAAAACTCAAAGTTGTTTGGATGGTTAATAGAATTGAGCTTAGGGTCCTAAAAGTATATTGTTCTAACCAAACTTAATGCTTATATAGCATACCGGTTAGGATGATTCATTGGTTTTATGATGACTAAAAGGCCATATTTATTAGGTTAAGTCCAACAGAATGACCCAAACCATAATAAAGCAATTTGGTTTGATTTGATTTTCATACCAAAATGGTTTGATATTCAACGGTCTAATTACCTTCCTAGCATTGTTTCCGTGGACATCATTTGTTTTTCTTTCATTTCACATGCAACCAAAAAAAGTGTATAATTTGAAGAAAGGAGAACAAAAGATTGTTTGTTTTTTTTCTTTTTATATTACTTTCCTTTTTCCTAGTGGAACCAAAGTTCAACCATAGGGAATTTCTTTCCCTAGAGAACTGACAGAACCCATCAGAGTGTATATGAAGTCCATTCACCCAACCAACTTTTTTTTTCACCTTTACACCTCGGGAAGTTTTGAGAATGGATGGTCCAAGTCATTTAGACAGTCCAATGGGCCAAAGAAGAATCTATCTCGTTAGAAAGCAAATTTTGTTCAGAAAAGTGTGATGGTGACAACCCGTGGTGGAATTAGGTGGTCTATGTTTAGTTTGGATTTTCTTTTGGCAAAAAGAAAATACTGTATTAAGATAGGGCCATATTACAACGCCAGTCTGTGGGCTATGTTTAGTTTGGACCAGTCTTGGTTGGTTGCGAAAAGATTATTCCCAAATCAAGAGGGAGAATTTATAGAGCGAAACCTGTAAGTGGGGTTTATACGCTAATAAGGTTGTGTTTGGTATCATTGTTATTTTTATTATAAATTTTATTGGGGTTTATGGATACAATTTCTTGATAAAATAGGAAATCATTTGCATAAAAAATTTCATTTTTGACAAAATTTTGATGTTTCTATTATAAGTGCCAACAACAATCCAATGCATGCATTTTTTAGTGGAAGTGGTTATTTGATGTGATGCAACAAAATAATTTATTAAAAATTATATTATAAAATCCAAACATTGATAGTAGAAACAACAATGATACCAAACACAACCTTAGTGAGCCATAGTGTTTCATTGGGTCTTATTGATAATTCATTTCTTTTTTCTCCCTTATTCATCTCCAAATCCTCTGTTTTCTTTTCGAGGAAAATCTGTCATGGCTGTTGGCATAGTTTTGAGCTAAAAAAAAACAATGAATCACAGCTCTTGATGCCTTGCTGTGGCCCCACCTTGATTTCATGGTTTTAGCCCTAGGCTATACACCCAAGATTCAAAATATCAATACAGGCCGATGTACTGATTTAAGGTCCGTCTACTCCTTGAACCAAATCATACCCCGAAACACACCCTGTAGAGGTGTATTAATAGCCTCCCAATATGATAGATATCGGCCAATACGGTCTGATACATATGAAATTTTTTTAACCTTGGCTACACCAGCCAGTTCTCTTTTTATATGCCCAAATGAGGAGAATACCTTGGCAGTTGAGAAACTTTTTTTTTGGCATGACATGTCAACCCATTCAGTCCATTGTTTGTATGATTGTAGCTTTGGTTGAAAGATTATCGTGGACAATTACTCTTATAGCCCCTCATGATAACGTGTCAACCCCAAGAACATTCCTAACAACCCAGACACCAAAGTATTTGCCCTTGAGAGGGATGTGCTTTTAGCTTTTCAAGGTGGGCTTCACACAGACAACCTATAAACAATGGCGAAAAATCCTAATAGCCCAAATGGGCTCTTAGGTCATTTTTAAGATGTTTACTTCAATCTCTTTAAATAGCTTATCTCGAATGCTTCAAAGCAACTAAACCAACTTAATTGATGGTCCCTTTGGTTTATTGTCAGAATCGGAATCCTTTAAAATCAGAATCAGAACAGTTTATTCCCATAATCTGTTTGATTCAGATAGGAATGGAAATTAGAATTGGAATCGATAAAAATGGGATTGTATTCTTAAGAGAGGGGCAGGAAATGACCATTCCCTCAAATGAGAAAATGTCATTCAAGCAGAAATGAGAATGGGATTTCCAATTCTGCCCAACAAAACAGTTGAAACAGAATAGCCTATTCCGATCCAATTCCAGACCCCTATTTCTATGAACCAAACAGGGCCTTGAATCTTCAGCTCAGCCCTTCTAAATGAGATCCATGTAAGGGTCTGAAATTGAAATGAGAATGGGTTCCAATTCCCACTCTTTGGTTGGACAAAATCAAAATCCCATTCTCATTCTGTTAGAATGGCATACCTCCTATTTAAGGGAATAACAATTCTCTCTCCTTTCTTAAAGAATGTAATCCCATTTCAACTTATTCCAATTCTGATTTCGATTCCTGTTTAAGAATAGAACATTCTAATTCTAATTCATTCTAATTTCAAGATGATTCAGACTGAACTCTAAATAGGCCTATATTTCTAATTTTCTATATCCTCTAAAGAAGATGGGATTTGGTTGGGTTAGAGTGGATATATCATATAAGATGGGCTCAGCTGTATCGTATTATATGTGGATGAGTATTAAATGTATGATTCGACAAATCACAGGCCTACCTCAAAAAGAATGTTTTCTTTGACTTTTTGCGGCAGGAGATACGAATTCAATGCGGACAGTCCGTCGTCAGATGGATGGGGTTTGGCTTTGTTGCCATTTTCCCCGTCAATGGTACGTCCATATTTAATTACCTAACTACCCTTTACATTAACCAGATCCATCTGGATTACTTGAACTTTGAAATTTGAATACATTCTCATCGTAGGCGTACGAAACACATCGTTCCGGACCTCCGGTTTCCGGAGACCGCCAGACCCTACCTGCTACCCAAAGCAACTTTTAACATGATCTACAGCCGCACATCTCAAACGCGCTTCCTCATTTATACTTGATGAGCGGCTAGAGCTCATGTGGGAAGCTGTGTGGATGGAGTCTCGTGCTTAACAGCTCCGGACAGATTGGCCCGGCCGGCCGGCCCGGTCTAAAATTGCAGTCTTTGTGTGAGTTGTGACTTGTTTTTGTAAACTGCTGCTTCAAGCCAACGTTTGTACACGTAGCTAGTCTGTAGGTTGCTGATCTTTCCACGTGGCAATTCAAGCCACCAGTTGTCTAGGACATATCCCTTCAGCATAATAAGTATGTATGTTACTAACGGCTAAAGCTGGGTGGCTTTGTCAGCATCATGTTACGTACATATATCCGCTGTGACAAAACTGTTCCCATTAGCTGGGCGCCTGGACCCCCGTAAAAGAACTGTCAGATTTACCAGCCAATGAGCAGATGTACGGTGAGGTGTGCAGATTCATTGACGAAGATAGACATTTCTTGCACTATTTATTTTCTCTTCCACAGCGATTTGCCCGTTATTGGTTTTAGTTTGCCACATGTCATCCATTTGCTTCATCATTCAAAGGCCCGATTCGGTTTTCTTGCCACCTGTCAGCTCTTCGATGGACTGGCCCCACTGTGTCAATATCAATATGCTCCGATTTAAAAAAAAAAAAAAAAAAAAAATTAAACGTCTTCTCTCTCTCCGTCTATTTTATCCGCATTCACAGATCTCAGAGCCGGCGTAAACAACAAACGAATACGAACAATGTAATACGGTTCTGAAACGCCATCATATATGACCGTAGGTGTTAACAGTAGTCTATCAAGCTTGATCTCCTTAATTGAAGCCTATCTGTTTATTATTTTATATTTTTTTGCTTCAATAATGAAAATTGAAAAGCACATTGCTATTTGTTTAAATTTAAAAATAGGAATCAGATTACAGAGAAGCTCATAGGACGCTTCCTAATAAATATCACTGTCTCATCTCCTCGAAAAATATCGAGTAAAAGATTTTAATTTTCAGCAAATTTGAAGGTATGGCACATGGATGGTTCCCTGTTGACCCGGAGCTAAATTGCAATGTGAAAATTATACAAAATTTAGTAAAAATGTTGATTTTAATTTCAAGTAAAGAGATGGGGTTGATTCAGAAAAACTGAAGAAAAGAAATGATGCAGCTTTTATCAGAAAAGTCGAACACCCATTAAGCCAAATAAATTCAGAGCCCAAGACCCAGATCCGTAAACGTAAATTGTCAAGCCAAACCAAGAGAAAATCGAGATGGGTTTCTCGTAGTAATCATCATCTAATAAGAGAAGAGATTTAGATGCATTCTTTTCTAAGAGACATCTGGTTTTAAGTTCTTGAGATTAGAAAGGAACAAAAATTAAACAGAGATTTAGGTACATTCTTTTTGAGCAAAATTAACACTAACTTTCAGATCTAATTACTCACCAGCGTTTTGTTCTGATTTCTGAAGCAAGGAGTTCTTGCAGTGAGTAATGGCTCCTTGAATCGCACTCTGCAACTCCTCCATTGACGATGAATCTGCATACTGCATGCTTCCAACGATGTTACCACCAAAAACTCCGCTTCGACAAAGCACACCGGAATGACTGGGCGATGACCGCGTCGAAGACGGGCAACTAGAAACACATTTTTTCCTTCGTGGGTATTTCAGGTTTCCAGAGAACGAATGAGAGAATACACTGTTGTTCTCTTTCCTCGTACTTGAAGCAGAGATTTCTCTGTTTTTCCCGGACTTCTCTGTCCTCGTCGCCAACGAAGCCACTGCTACCATCGCCGCCGTCTTCTGTTGCTGCTGCTTCTGTGATAACTTCTCGTATAAAGGTTTCACCTTTTTCAAATACTTCCTTATCACGTCCTTGGCCGACGCGCTCATCCGCTTCACAGAAGAAGGAGCCGATGCATTCTCTTGATCTCTATGCTTGTTGTTGTCTTTGCGAAACACAGAAGAGAACCTCGCTAGAGAGAAGTACTTGGATTTCTTGATCTGTGGGCTCTGATGGTGATAATTGTGGTTGAGACGCTTAAACTCGTCTTCCTCTGTCACCGAACTCGGCCGCGACGAGTCACACTCGGTGAACAAGACGAGGTCACCGGAAAAAGAGGAGCTAGAGTCATTGGAGCTGCCGGTCGAGTCTCGAGAAGCGGTGGTAGTGGAGTCGGAGCAAGATGAAGAGCTGGACGAGGCGAGCAGGAGAGTTCGAACCATGGAGAGGCGGGGAGAGAGATGGAGAGGGAGAAGCTGGCCCTTGTAGAAGAGCTCGTCGGCTGGACAGAGATTGGAGGAGGCCATTCGAGGGGATAGAGAGATGGTGAACTCGAAGTCCGACGAAGATGATGAAGAGAAAGAGTGAGCAGGGGATGAAGGAAGGGTGAGAGATTTGGGATCTTTATGTCTTCTCTTACCCATTTTCCTTACTACATGTCTATCGTTAAGCCCCTCACAGAGCAGAGATAAACAAATGCAAATAAGCCGGTTGAGATGGAGCAATGAACTTATAATAGTGGTGGACTCAAATTTGCAGAGAGAGAGAGAGAGAGTGTGAGAGGGGTGGTTCACATGGGAATTTGAACCGTCTAGTTTTTTTCTCCTCTCTTTTGGTTAGCATGTGTATGATTCAGAAACTGTCACGTGTCATGTATCTATCATTTGAGTTAGGTCTCACGTGCCACGTATGTGACTTTTCAGTTTTCACTCACCGGCTTTACTCATTTGAAGTATTCGCCATTTCGCCCTATTGGGTATTGAGTCAAGATGGGTACTTGAGTGTTGACAGCTTACCGATCCAAAAGAGTTTGAGCTTTGGAAGGATTCGATAGATACAGAAATTCACCGTCGAAGATAATTGATTTCTAACTTTTTGACCATCTTGTATTTAGATAACGATGGGGGAGGATTGCCAAGGGTTTGTCCTTCTCACGCCAAAACTGTTGGATCAGAACTTTTTAGTTGGGGGCTATGAGGATGCATAGATTAGGCCTCAAACCTAGAATTGTAGACCCATCAAAAGGCTCTTATGTTGGAAATTGGACTCTTTAATCTCGCTTCCCCAAATTCCTTATACATTCCAAAGTTGTCATGGCGTTTGGGATATGCAAGCAGTGGTCTTGTTTCAAACTTTGATGACATGGAATTTTTTTTATAATTTTGGCTCATGGCTTGACCGATTGGAAAGTTTGGTGGTTTCGGGGTGTCCATGAAAAATCGAATCGAATCGAGAATATGGAACCGGAAAATATGATTAAGTGAATTGATTCGATTTGATATTTTTGAAAAATCGAAGTATCAGTTCCATTTTCGGTTAACTTAAAAAACTGATACTTAATCGAATCGATCAATATATGCATATATATATATATATATATATGTGTCACATTTTTTATATATTATATATAAATATATATTTATATTATATTTATAATAATCTATTTATAAATATATTATATATCATTTATTATTGTTAATATAATATTATACATATATTTATATAATATATATTATAAATATAAAAAACTGAAAAACCGAAGAATCAAACCGGTCAAAAATTGAAATCGACGGACCGGTTAATTGATGGTATCGGTTCGATTTCGGTTTGGAGAAATGAAAAAACGGGTCGTACTAGTTAAGTTTGCAAAAATTGCCCATAGTTCGGTTAACTGAATTGTGGACACCCCTAGTGGGTTCGTGTCGAGTTGAGTAAACATCTTCCATTAAAACTCCGATCGGGAAAAAAAACGAGGGTCGATAGATATGGGATTTCATGATTTTGCTCACTATTTGGATCGTAAATTATTAAGGGTTTCTATCATATAAGGGCAACTTTTGTGGTTTAATATCAATAAAAGTAATGTAATTAAGAAAATTTCAAAAATAGGTTAACTTTTTAAAAATAATATCAATAAAGGGCAAAAATACTATTCATCTTCTTCTTTTTGCCCTTTGTTCATCAAAATCGTTGCCTCCGCCTCCAGTAAAGTTGTCAGAGATGGGTGGAGACAGAGGTGGCGGCGGCGGCGGGCAAAGGAATGACTACCAGCGCCGTCGCCGCCACCTCTGCCTCCGACCACTTTCGGCAACGTTGCCGGAGGCGGCGGTGGGTGGCAGCGGACGGCGGTGGCAGGTGGTGGCAAATGGTGGTTCTAGTGAACAAATGGCAAGAAGAAAAAGATGAACAATGTTTTTTTCTTTTTATTGATATTATTTTTAAAAAGTTAACCTATTTTGAATTTTTTTTAAATATATTACTTTTATTGATATTAAACCCCAAAAGTTACCCTTATATGCTATTACCCCAATTATTAATTACCGTAAATTATTAGTTTGGATAAATTCGAGTTGAATCGAGTCAAATATCTGATTATTTAGTTCCTTGAGTCGAGTCAAATATCTGATTATTTAGTTTTCTTTGCCAAAAAAATATGAGGTTTAAATTTAAATTTGAAGAATTTTTTATTATGAACTAAGATTCTTATAAAAAATAAAAAATTATACAGATAAAAATTAATATTTTATTTTGCATATAGAAATTAAGAATTATAATATATATTAGTGGATTTTTTTTTGATAAATATATATATGAGTGGAATTTTATTGAACTCGAATTCAATTCGAAACGCCTTAAAAAAAATTCAATTCGAAACTCGATTTAAACCAAACCGAATTATACATTTTATAAATTCAACTCGAATAACTTATGAAAAGCTCGATTTATATTTACTTTATTGATAATATTGTGTTTTCAAACGGTTCAATTTGCATTATTGTGGAGCCACAAAAGAGAAATGAGGGGGTTGGTTGTCATTTTATTGAATTGGGTCCAAATCAACAACAGCAAGTCTACTAAGATCAACTGTTCTGTACCCTTCAGTTCTTCCAAATAAACAGAGTTAAGCCTTAGAAGGACAGAAGGACAGCATCAGTTGTCCTCCCAGGGAGGATCCCAGTAAAAGTTCCAATCCAATAGTGAATACAACATGTTGAAAGAGATGTCTTCCTTGTAAGGACGCTATCAGCACCGGCACCGGCCCTTCCATTATCATATGTTGGGAATGTTCTTCAGGAATGCTGAACCTGTTTACCCATAGTAGAAATCTTGGTATTTACCAAAATGCCACCACCTTGGGCTGCCATTGATCGGATCGACCGGGTAGACCTTGTGATTTTTTTTTTTATTAAGGTTTAAAATATCAACATGTATTGGTCAATATGTATTATACTGATGGCTTTCTGATATGTCCATATAGAGGTTGTATCAGGTCAACCACTAGTTTAGAGWGTAACTGAGCTTTAAACCAGTTCTGAACCAATTTCAAAAAAAAAAAAGTAAAACATTAAAAAAACACCGACATTGGGCATACAGCATGTGTCAATATTTAGAACCTTGATTCTCGTTTGTGATTGACCAACCCAATTTTCTAAATGCATACATACACATATGGCCAATGAGGGAGATGAGCCCCATTGTTTAATGTATTCTTCACATTTACCATTAACCATTTCAAAACTGGGACTTATGTGTTTCACTGTTTTTGATGGTGCAGATTAGGGTTATAAATGGATCAAATTTAATTGCGTTCATATTTGTATCCAATTATGAAACCTGATGTGGCGCAATCCGGCTGCTCCCTGCAGGAGATGATCTGGCTATCGGCAACGACGGGCTCGATGAACCTGTAAAAGATGAACCAGAGAACCTGGGGTTGTTTACCTGGCGGGGTCGCTCCGATGCTTTAAGTTAGCACTTGGTTGCGAGCTGAAAATGATATTAGATTGTGAGAGAGCTAAAGAGCAGAGATTATGCCTCCTTCTTCACCCGTAGGGGGTGAGGTTTTTATAACCGGAGCCCTCATGGGTTTGGCGGAATAGTTCCTGGATCCCCATTGTGATGGGATCTGTTTCCGTGTTAGTTGGGGATAACGCCACCAACTGGTAAGGTTGCCCATCTCCGCCCGAATTGGAGAGTGGGTGAGCTAATATAGTCGTTACAAGGTACGATCCCGTAAGACGCGGGGTACGATGGTGAGATCCTTGGAATTACCACGTGGAGGTCGGTCTAACTGGGAAGCGAACTGGCCGTAAAGTGCCAGGCTGCATAGTGGCGAGCTGCCTGTGAGGTGTCGAGCTGCTCGGTGGCGAACTGCCTACTAAGTGTCGGGCTGCTTGGTGGCGAGCTGCCCGTAAGGTGCAAGACTGCATGGTGTCGAGCAGCCTGTGAGGTGTCGGGCTGCTTAGTGGCGAACTGCCTATAAAGTATCGGGCTACACCTAGTTGTCATGAGGTACCATGTGTCACAATGTCATTGGAGGGCCAAATCCGCCCTCATCAAAACCTTTAGATCGACATCTACATTCGATTATCATGTTGGATTTCGGTGTATTCGGATTTGATTTATAATCATCTTATTGTGTTTAAAATGACCAAATAATTAGAAAGTCAAAAACTAATTATTTTTATCTTATATATGTATTTGTAATAAATACATATGAATATTAAATATTAAATTTATTGATTATAAACTTTTTATAATTATATAGACTATATGCATATATAAAATAATAAATATTTATTAAATCAGATAAAGTTAAATCTGTATCCGACGTAATTATTAATTGAATGCACGTTTTAACATTCAAATTCAAAATAATAGGATTCAGAGTTGATTCGCGTATCAAGACTTTAAGAGTACATTGAAAGCCCTTAACTCATTAGTTCATTGCCAATATAAGACACAAATACCCTTAACAAGGATATATTTATATATAAGTTCTAAGGCGTGGGATTTTGGGTGGTCTAGATTCACTGTCTATTAACTCTATATAGTTGGTGGGGAATCCCTCTCGAACAGAAAAGCTTGCTTGTTTCCCCCAAACAGCCAAACTCAGTCTCTCATTAGTCAGTGCCGACAATGGGCAATAGGAGGTTGGATAAGATTATTCGATCAAAGAAGTTGACACCTGGCAACATCGCCTAACTTTCCAACTTATTCAACGTGGAAATGGATGAATGCCAATGCCGGAATGGGTGTAATAAGAGGAAAATTGTCCCAACAGGCCAACACTTTGATGAATTTCTCCGACCAAGACACGGTGGGTCATTTCTCACCCTTTTTGTTTCTGTCATAGGGCTTCCCTTCATTTTGACACGTTAGCTATCTTTGGGACTTTGGGACTAAAGAGAATGTACAAGAAATATATATATTTCTGCGCTCAAAGAATTCTGAATCACCATTGAATCAGCTTGACCAGGTGAAATCAACAATTGTTGCTCTGTTTTATTCCTTTAAGACTAGTGAACAAACCAGACGATTGATTTTCTTTTTAAATGCACATTTTTGTATTTTCTTAGGTGGAATCCATTAGTGGTGGGAAGTCCTGATTCACTGAACACTGGATACATGACAAGGTAGGAGAGGTCCCAGGCTCCCAGCCCATTTCCTTAGTGCTATATCACCAGTGCTTACAAGATCCTCCTTACTATTTCGGAATCTAATGGGCAGCAGGGTGCATGGTTCATTAGGGTCGGGCTGGTCAGCCACTTGAATCCTGTTTTTTGCCATTTTATTATGTTTGATACATATTTATTGTTAACTTGAGGGCCCGTTCGTTTTTTTGAGGAATTGTTTATCTGGGTAAGTATAAATATAAGTGTATTTATCTATTTTCTTTTATTTCTCAGATAAATAAGATAATGACCGTAGCATTTTTTCATATTGAAAAGTTATTTTACTCACTGGATAAGTGATATCTAATTCTTTTATTTTCTAGATAAATAAGATAATGACTATGGGGCATTTTTATCCCATCCAAATGTTAGGCAACTTTTTCTTATATCGGTAAGTTATTTTACTCACTGGGTAAATGATACCCAGAAAAATAAAATTTCCCTAATCCCTACATAAATATGAAAAAGGAATATGGGTTTATTGATTAATGGGAACTAAAATCTTATTAACCAACTTCCCCCTCTCAAAATCTGAAATACAAATGCCTCCTGAATGATTAAACCTAGGTGTGTAATCAAACCAAGCTGAACTGAACTTTGGGGTTCAACAAAAATATCATTATGTTAGAATTTGAGTTTGGCTTGAAATTTTGAAAAACTAATATATTTTTATAGTACTTAAATCAACCTTATGAACTTTCGAGTCAAATTTCATATTAATCAAACTCAAATTCGAATAACTAATCAAACTAACCCTAAATTCCAAACTCGAATCAAGCATAATTGAATTCAAGCCCAATCTCTTCGATTGAAACTCGATTCGATTGCACCCCTACTTAAATCATTTCTTATTATTACAACCTATATCCATTTTTGTCTTAATTTGATCTCTCAAACTTATAACAAATCATTTCTTCATTGCAATTATACGATGTGAAAGACATTTATTGGATACTTTCAAAATTTTAATACGAATCAAACAAAGTGAAAGATGTTGATGAGCAAAGAAATTAATGTTGACGTTTGTTTTTGTTTCTTATCTTTTCTTTTTTGTTTGGACAAGGCAAGGCGGACGGCCCTCCATTCACCGGCCACGTTCGCTGGTTTGTCCATTCTCAATTCTAAAGCACAGTCATTGGCCCCAGCGCAAGGGATCTTCTCATGAGAGTTGAATTTGACCTTTGTAAGGCATCAATTAAGAGTTTAGTCTCATTATGCGGCATGCACACAATTATCTCAAGTCGGTATCTGAAATTTGTAATGTATGAGATTTGGTTGGTCCACAATTTTGTTTTTATTCCCATTGAAAATTGAGCCTGGTCCTGTTCGAGTGTAAGTGCAAATCAAGGAGTTCGGTGCAAGCATATCCAGATACTCATTTCAACTTTGGCTTAGACTGCTCAGAAGGCCCAACTGGAGCTTTTGACGTGTGAAGCCAAATTTTGGATGTACCCATTTACGCCTCTTGCACTTTATTTAATTAGGCCCTGTTCCAAACGGGACATCAATCAATAGGCCCCAAAGCCACCTGATTGTAGACTTTTAGTCCGAACCATGGGGCCAAAACCTACCATGTAGGCAAGTATGGTCCACGTATCCGATTTATCACTACTATATAGGATCTGTCCCTAGGGTTCCGTTTGTTTCAGTTAAAGGAGCCAAAGCCAAATTATGTTTCAATTTAAAATAGGACTTCTTGCATCTATGCTCCCCTCTTTTTGTGCTTTTATATACTTGCCTCTATATGCTTTCATTGTATTTGTTTTTTTCTTTCCACTTGTTTTTTTTTCAAATTTCCTTTTATTTTATTGACACATTGAAGGATTGTTTGGGGTCTTAAAATTGGAAAACATGAATTTAAAGATTTTTTAATCAAAATAAAAGGGTCTGTTTGGTTTGGGGGAATAGAGGTTTGGAATCCGAATGGTCATCCAACCATTTGGTTGGGTGGAATTGAAATCCAACCCCATTCCAGGCAGAATAGGATTCCCCCATTTGAGGGAGTGGTCATTCCTAGGGGTGGCCACGAGTCGAGTTCTTCACAAGCTACTTGAGCTTGGCTCGTGAAACGCTTCGCTCAGCTCGGTTTCAACCAAGTTTCGAGTCGAGTTCAAGCCCAATTTACGAGCTTGATTAATAAACGAGCCGAGCTCGAGCCTAGTAGAGCTCGAATCATGAGGCTCACAAGCCAAGCTCGAATATATATATATATATATATATATATATAGAAAATAATATATAATAAAAATATTATAATTCTTAATTTTTAAATATCAAATAAAAAATATTTTATATATATATTTTTTTATTTTTATAAACCTTTTTCTCAAATCGAGCTTGAGCAGAGCCGAGCTCAAGCTCAATGTTCTAGCTCTAGCTCGAGCCTTGTACAACCTTGGTGAGCCGAGCTCAAGCCTCATACTATTCGGCTTGGCTCAGCTCGAATCCACCCCTATTCATTCCCTTCCCCTCCCTTATGTTATGTTTGGTTTGAAGGAAAAGGTAGGGAAAGGAAGAGAAAGGTATGAAAGCCTATACAAAGTTTGTAAGGTTTCTTTGCCTTTCCCTTCCTTTCCTTACTTTTTTCCTTCAAACTAAACATAGCTTTAATAAATGTGAATTCCATTCCAACTGATTCTTTTTCTGGTCTTGATTCTGATTCARATTGTAACTTTGAATCAAATGGATTCTAATTCAGTTTTGCTGCTTTATGCTTTAAACTGAAGGTTTAAACTTTAATTTCTTTTGACAGCAAGGGCATGGATAAAAATATGTTTGGAAAGAGTACAGATATAAATATATGCAATACAAATGCATATAAAATGCAAAGTTTTACATTCTACACATTTGTATTTATACTCCTTCCAAACTGAGCCTAAGGTGAAACTTAATTTGTATTAGTACAAATGCATAGGAGTGCAAATGAAAAAAAAAATGTAAATTTTGTTTTAGGATTTGCTTTATTTTGCTTTATTTTTAATTTACTCCATTTATATTACAATCAAACAAAAATAAGCTAAAATTTGAAACAAAACTAAGTCAGCATTTACATTTAAATCATTTGCATTATCATAATTTTGCATCAATACATTACAACCAAACACAGCCTGAAGAACAGGGGTCATGGGTGCAAAATCAGAAAGCATAATGAAAGTAAAAAATTGTTAAAATATGAAGAAACATCTCCCACACCAATGATGGGAAAGTTGTTAAAAGTAAAGGATTAAATATGTGATTCACTGGATTTACAAACTCTACAGAACACAAACCAACTCTAATATATGTCATCCATCTAATGGATCATTACTGCTGGCCAGAGATGGCTGCACAAGCTGACGGGAGATAGTACTGCAGCCACGGCCCACGGGTCTGGCATAAGTGCCGCCCAACTTATCATTGCAAGCATGAACTTTTAGATGTTTTTTCTTATAATTCAGCGATTCTTTATTGTTTGGGTTATGGTTGAGCTTGCCACGGATGTGATGTAGTAGTCTTCATGGTCTTTTATATTTAAAGCCATGTCAACATCACGTAAAATAGATAAGTGCAACTAAAAAGCAAAGTCCCGTATGGACAAGTAAGACAATTCTGCCAGAAAGAGAATTCATCCCGAAAATCTCGGCGGATAACCTCATCTCAACCAAGGTTTTTGAACCGCTGTTAATCCGGACAGTTGGACCATTCAGCCCGGAAACCGTCCAGGCAACTGGTTCCATTTTACCCAAAACCCGGTTTTTTGTCAAAAACCATTGAAAAAGTCAACAACCCGTTGACCCAGGCGATCGAACCATCGACCCTTCAACCTATTCAACGGTTTTTTTATTTTAATTATTTTTTTAATTTATTTATCTGAACGGGTCGTCTATTCAAACCGGAGGGTCGGACCATTGACCCAATGGCCAGAACGGTTTCATTTCCGAATCATTTTTTTAAAACGTTGATCCCAATAACCCTGAAAGAATCATCTGAATTGGACATAGATCTTCAGCTATAAATAAGTAACATTCACTCAAAATAAGCTACTTTTGGATCTTCAGCCCGACAATGTCCTTACCATTGCATATATGAACTTCTAGATGTTTTTCCTTCTAATCCAGGGATTGTTTACAAATTAAATTCTTGATATTATGATATTATTATCAATTGTAGATCTTGCTTCTACTGGCATATCTGAAATATCTATCTACTATACTAGTTTGTTCATTTAATTAGAAGGTGTTTTACAACAATAGTTAGTTTTGTTTTTAAAAACAATTATCGCATCAGCAAATAAACATGCATATCGGGTATTTTGATATTTCAGAATTTTTTTCTTTAATTTTTTTCAAAAATATTTCAAGGGATCAGTTTTAAATGTTCCTATCCCTGAAAGTTCCAAAATTCCAAAACACCCTTTATTTAAGATTTTAAAAAATTATTAATATGATACGATACATCCAATATAGAGCATATTATACCAAAATTTTTAACCTTAACACTCCGTAAAATTACCCATTTTAACTAGAAAGGCAAGTGAATGACTAAATGGTCGAGATGGAAACTTGGCACCCCTGTAAATTGAAGGTGTGGGAGGAAACTTCATGCCCTATACGGTATGTATGGCCAGTGGGCCTCACTTGTACCCCGCTCTGCATACCCGCCCTATCCCGGTAACCCCCATACCCTGAAATGCGTAACATGTAATCCCTAAAAAAATGTGTCCCTTTTGGGTACTATATTTGAAAATTGTTTACAATATTTCTTTAAATGTTAAAATTATTAAGTACGAACATTAAAATATTTGGACAACCTCTGTTTGCAAATATTGATAATTGATACTATGTGATATCATTAAGATATTTTAATTTATTTTTTATGGCCTTGACATAAAGCTAAGACCAATATACATATCATATAATAATGACGTATCCATTTTTAAGTAATAACTAATAAGGCATTATTTTTCTTCAATAGCAATTCACTCACCTCACCAAGTACCCTGTCAATACGCATTCAATCCAGTCAACGTTTTAAAAAACGATTCGGAAATAGAATCGTTATGACCACTAGTTTTTGAGTTGATGGTCCGATAGTTGGCTTGAACAAACGGCTTATTCTGATAAATTAATTAAAAAAGATAAAAAATGGTTAAAATCATTGAATGGGTCGAAAGTCGATGATTCAACCGTCTAGATAAACGGGTTATTGACTTTTTCAATGATTTTTATCCAAAAATCAGATTTGGGATAAAATGGAACCGATTGCCTGAGCGGTTCCCGGGTCAAACGGTCCAACCATCCAGGCCAACGGTGGTTCAAAAACCTTGAATCCAGCCACAAATATAGGACATTTCCCCGTGAATTTTAGATACACATACGGAAGATATTTCAATGTGTGGTTGGATTCTATATACACTTTTCTTCTAAAAGATTCGGGCTTCAAAGAGTCTGAACTTGCTCCTCACAGAACACGCCTCACGCTGACCTTACGGGTATATCTCATGTACTTGTATATTGTCATTCACAGGGAGATATCCTCAATTCACAACTGCAATGTGCTGCAAGGTTGGTGTAAGCAACTCTGAAACTGGCTAGAAAGACACGGTAAAGATGCCAAGAAATTCTATGTTTACAACTATATGTTGTTACATTGATCTACTAGGGATGGCAATTTCAAGGTGGGCACCCGCCCCTACCCTTCCCAATGGGGCAGTTTTTTTTTTTTTTTGCTTAAATGAGGGTCTTGGTATTCTAGAACCCGTATGGGTTCGAGTTCGATATGGTATTAGGCTAAACTTGGCCCTCCTTGACCTGCATATTGTTGGAAAGCATATAAACTTTATGCACTAAGTGTTGAATTTAATAATATTTTGAATTTTATGTGAATGATAATTGATAGCTTATGTATTTTTTATATTTCATAATCAAATAACTAGAAATCTTGATGTTTATTTGTGTTATTGTAGTTATTTATTGGTTATATATGATTAGAAATAATAGGAAATTAGATGCAGGTTTTAAACCCAATCCGTCCCTACCCTTGAGTGCGGGGAGGGTAGGGTTGGGGAGGGTTTTGCACTTTCATGTGCAGAGAGGGTTTGGATTCTCAAAATACAATCCACTACGAGTTTTGAGTGGATACGGGTTGAGAGGTTTAGGGAGGCGAGTAAGATCTATAATTTACAAAACTCTCCCCAAACTCACTCCATAGTCAGCTCAGCATCATATTCCACTGTGGCCTTGTGGTTGCATATTGGCACCCATAATAATGCCTTTTAAGTAGCAAGGCAATAATATTGAACCCTAAAATCTACCTCGGGTTTGTGGTATTTAGTAGGGGTGAGCATATATGGGTTGGTTCAATTCATCTCCATGACAAAACATGGAACCTACCCTTTAGGGGTCGGTTCTACATTTTTGGAACCAAAACCTACCCTGTGAAGGTTGGTTCTCAGGTTCTAGCCACGGCACCTATTCTTTCTTTATTCTCCCCCTTTTGAAAAAAAAAAGAATCATGTTTTTTAAGGGTGTGACTATGATATGGAAAAGATATGATATCATAGTCGCACCCTTGTTGTTATCTAATTATTACTTTAATAATATTTTATTTTTATTTTTATTCTTGTTGTATGAATAATTTACTCATATTGTATGGTTATTATATTTAATAATTGATATTGTTGTTTGTTAATATTAATTATTAATATTTTATTACTAATTTATTCATAACTATGATTATTATGATCTTATTATTACTTTACTAATATCTGATTATTATTCTTGACAGACTTTGGAATAAGAATCCCATTCCAAAGGGGGGAATCTAGAATGGCCATTCCCTACCATTCCCCCCCCCCCGTATAGGGGATCCCATTTGAGACCGAATCAGCCCCCCACAAGAATGCCCCACATTACATTCCACACCACATCCCTGTCGTGTATTGGAACATCTCCCGATAATGACAACATCATTCTTGATATTATCATCAGGACCAGGAGATGTTTCAATACACGACGGAGATGTGCTGTGGGATGTTACGGGGGAAAGTCTTGTGGGGGGACTGATTTGAACTCATCCCATTCCACCAAAAATGCGAATCAGAATCTCATTCTAAACAAACAAATAGTTGGAATTGAAATGGGCCATTCCGACTCAATTTAAGGCATCTATTCTAGGGAAACAGACCCTAAGTAGTTTATTCGCAGAGTTGGGATCTCCTTTGAACAAAAATCCCTTCCATTGTGTTCTAATTTTAATATGATATGTGTCTACACATCTCACCACAAGACCGGAACCATTATATTTGAGATGTGTGGAAACAGATTACCATGTTGGAATGGTTTTAGTTGATAGGAGATCCGGTCTTTTTAGTGCAGAACTAAAACTGTAAATTGTTCATTCAACGTACTACTATGAGGAATCAGGATATGCTTCCCACAACTCATTGTAGTTGTGCATTGAGAACATCTCTTCATTTATGGGTTGGTGTGGGAACACTTTGTGAAGAGCAAATTGGAGTTCTATTGCACCCCACTATTGCATCATGTCATATAATTCTAGATGAGCCCATGGACATTACACTGAAGGCTTTGAAGTGGTAGTAAGCGTAAATTGTATATTAATATCATGTGTTTTGGGAATAGTCTAACTTTAGTATAATTTTGAAATGTCCAAAATAGTCATGTTTAAATCACTTTTATCAAAGAACCGGTGCTTCCTACCGGAGAAGCTACATGCAAAAATGTCATTGCTGAAGAAGAGGGATTGAGATTGTCATTGTAATCCTGTTTTCCAGTTATTCAATCCAAAACAGAGGGAGGTTTAGACTGCCGTTATTATCGGAGAAGATGTATAATTCTTGTCATCGTTGAGGAGGACAATCAAACTAAAATGGCCTGAAAATATTAAAGGGTAATTTTGATATTTAAAAAATTTAAGTCATACATATCATCACCGTGATACATATAACAAACAAATTGGTAAAGGTACTAAATTAACAGTTTTCAAGAATTAAGGTACTGCAGTGATATATTTTAAAATTCAGGTACTAAAGTGAAAGTAATCTTAAATATAAGATACTAATACGCAATTTACCCCTACCCAGCTGTAAAAGTGATTTTATAAGAATTGGTGCAGTAAATGCAATAACAACATGGGGTCTGGTTGTGAGTGACCACGCCGGGACATAACAGGGGTCTAAGCCAGGTCTTAGAGAATTCCATCCATCTCCGTCCGGGCAGGCAGCCCGTGATGCCCGCCACATAATTGGGTTCGTTCAGGGCGACGTGCAAGGATACTATAATGTGTTTGATGAAATGACGGAAGGAGTGAAATCATGAGATGTGCTGCGTACCGCATTTGGTCGGAGGCTTTATACGT
This sequence comes from Nelumbo nucifera, assembly GCF_000365185.1. Next base: position 5,516,244 of record NW_010729077.1, on the reverse strand, counting down.
TTTCACATGCTACCTCGTGGGTGGTTTAAGACCCCCCAACTCAGGTCTCAACTCTCATGGACCACTGTGACTTTAAACCATGAAGATGATGTGAAGAATCAAAGCTATCCATTAATGTTTGAGATTCCCCCCAATTAATTTACGGAGAGCTTGCTGGCGCGAGAAGAGAGAGATTGCGTCAAGATTCAAGAAATCCAATCCATATATGGTCGGGGGTGTAAAATATTGCCTATGATTAGGTGTCGAATAAACATTTCTGACATTAGGCTTCATTGGTGTGCTTTAATCTTCTTTAGAGGTTAGAACATAGAATGATGAGCTCTAGATTCTCAGTAATTAGTACATTACGTTGGAAGCTGGTGATATATTGCTTTGGAAGTACCACCATACACCGACCCTATTGACCTCAATAATGTTTGGGTGACCTCCTCACGAAATGGGAAATATCACCTAATTGAGTAATTGTTATTGTAATTAACTTGTTTCTATGCATGTTTTTCTATTCTGAACATTTTCAGACAAATTGTCTTATCAATTCTTTCACATAAAACATCAAATGGGATGATGCAAAATATAAGGGTCCATTTGGTGTATTGGTGGAACGGTCTATTTTCATAGTCCGTTTGATTCAGACAGGAATCATAGTGGGAATTGAAATTAGCTGGAATAGGATTTCATTCCCAAAAGAGAGGAGGGCATGATCATTCTTTCAAACGGGAAATGTCATTCTACCAAGAATGGAAATGAGATTCTGATTCTACCCAATTAAATAATTAGAACCGGAATGACCCCATTTCGGTTCCAACTCCAAACCCTTATTCTTGTAAACCAAATATACCCTAAGATTTTTAAAATTTTATGACTAAGGGTCAGTTTGGTTCATAATCGGAATTAGAATCAAAATTCCTTGAATCAAAATTAGAATAGTTCATTCCCATAACCTGTTTGGTTCAAACAGAAATCAAAATTGAAATTAAAATAAGCTGGAATAGAATTTCATTTTCAAGGGAGGGGAAAGGAATGACCATCCTTCAAATGGGATCGGATTTTAATTCCACCTAACCAAACAGTGGGAATCAGAATGGACCATTTCGATTCCGATTCCAAACCCCTATTCCCACAAACCAAACTGGCCCTAAATTCACCCAATTGTAATGATTTAAGAAATAAGCCCATATATTAAAAGAATTGGATTTATGATCTACATCGATACTGGATGTCAGGAAATACTTTATATCTGATCCATGAATCTTTTTTTTTTCATCAAGATTGAAGACGATTAACATGGATTAAGTTGGCATGAACAGCTCATTGGGTGCATTGTTTGACTGGAAAGGTTGCAGGATATGCATATGATATGGAAGGTTCGTAGCTTTCCACCTCCAATGGACTGCATTGATGCCTGCACGGATGCAGCAACTCTAAAGCCGATCGAATTCGAGCCATCAACCCGTCAAAGACAGAGGACCACCGACTGGAGGTGGGTTGGCATGACTCATGGGAGAAACGTGTTGGTGAACTCAACTCTCACAGCTAAGAGTTGCGCTTTTTGAAGTCTGCTTTGTCTTCAAGGCCCACTGGTACGAGTGAGGCGCATAGGCTAGACCTCTTTAGAGTAGCGCCACTCTCGTTTCTAGCAGCGAATGAAGAGTAAATTTTTTTACTCAAACAAGACCTTGGCTGTTGTGTTGATTGCCAGCTAAACCCAACCATTGAGGACTTGGTTAATGTGAGGTCCTTTTTTAAATAGTTTTTTCGAACAGCCGTTGACTCATACGGTCGAGAACCGTCCAGGCAACTGCTTTCATTTCACCCTTAATCCAGTATTTGACCAAAAATTAGGGGTGAAAAAAAAAACAGAAAAACCGAATTGGTCGAAAAAATTGATCGAAACTGAATCAAAAAATCGGTTAACCGAATTAATTGGTTTGATTTTGGTTTGGTATTTTAAAAAAAAAAACCGAAGGTACCGATTTGGTTTTGGCTAATCAATATAGAAAACCAGCGGTTAATCGAACCGACCGGTATACATATATTTTTATATATTTTAAATATATTTATGTATATTATATATATTTTTTATGTTTTTATATATTATAAAGTAATAAATATGCATTATATATAAATATATATCTATAATATATGATATATTATTTATTATTTAAAATATAATATTTTATATATATTTATAATTTTTATAGCATATTTATATATATATCTTAATAATATATTATAAAAATTAAAAAACCAAAAAATTGACGAACTAAACCGAACCGATGATTAATTGAATCGGTCAACCGGTTAACTGATTGACTTCGATTTGGTTTCGGTTACCAGTTCGGTTACAAAAAAAGACCCACGGTTCGATTAACTGAACCATGAGCACCCCTACCAAAAACCGTTGCTTTGGTTAACATCCTACTAACCTGGGTGGTCAAACTATTGACCCATTTATTGGTTTTTGGCCAATTTTATTTTAATTATTTTTTTTATTTTTTAAGTTGAAACAAACCATCTACTCGAACCAGGTGGTCAAACCATTGACACGAAAACCGGTGGCCAGAATGATTTCAGTTCCGGTTTGATTGTTAAAACCTTCTTTTTAAGTGTTTAGGTTAAGGGTGAGCTTTTATTCATAAACCAAAATTTTATAACTGAAATTATAAGAGTGAAAACCAAACAGAAACTGAATTTAAAAAAAAATAAAAGAAAACCAAAATTTTTTATTCCATTTTCAGTTAAAACCGGATTTCACTAATGAAATTTGGTTTTTTCAGTTAATTGAATTTTCAATTCTAAAAATTTGAAATAAGAACTAAAATTCTCAAAAATTGAATCTTAACCAAACCAAAAATTGAAATAACTAAAGAGAAAAAACTAAATTCAAAATATTCATTTTGATCTTTCAGTTTTAACCCAATTATGCTCACTCACTACGGTTCTGAATATCGATTCAGTTTGATATGTGGGATTGTATTGGCCTGTATCTTTAGCGCTTCATTCTTTTTAGATTTTTTCCAAACTTTATTCATGGGATTAATATAAAGCCTGTTTACCCCTGAAACAGGTCAAACCCCGAAACAATATTTAAAGTAGTGTGTATAAGTAAATCGACGATACATAGTGGTGGGATTAATATAAAGCCTGTTTACCCCTGAAACGTCATTGGCGAGGAATGCTGTATTTGTTTGGCCAGCAGGGAATGTAGCTTGGTTGAGGAGCAGTGGCCACAGGCTATAATGCGAACGCTTGGCAATGCATTAGCCAGTAAAGCACGGTTGTTGCATGCATTGGGACTTGGGAGGCAACCTTAGCTGTTGAACATGTACTACCAGCCATCAGCCTTGGTTCCAAGGAGCGATTGATAAATAAGAGAAAAGTGGTGACTGAGTGCCATGTCGGTTGACTTGATCCCATATCCCAATCGGATGGGGTCTTTTAACTGTCAAAAAAAAAAAAAATCAGATGGGGCCCAGAAGAATACATTTTTTTTAAGGATTCTTTCCGCGCTCTTTCCCTGCACCTCAACTTTTAGGGCTGGCTCCTTGGTGTCTTAAATGGGCAGTCTCAGCGTTGATGCGGAATCAAATCTTACAATCAACACTTTGAAAAAAAAGGGGTAAAGGAAAAAAGGGGAAAGTTATGGGAATTGGTGAATGGGATTTTAATTCTCATTGACCTAGATATTTATGTTATTTTTTCATATTTATGTAGGTTTCATGGAAAATACCTTTTTCTCTCAGTATTATATCGGGTAAGTAATTTTACACATTTCTCATGTGGATAAGTAACCTTAGATAAGACAAAATTGTCAAAAAAGAAAGTTATCAAGACTTGGATGAGACAAAATTATTTCTTTTAACAATAGCTTTTATGGCTAAAATGATCATTATCTTTTTTATCTCGAAAATAACATGAATAAATGGTAAATCAATAAAAACGAATAATGAGGCACATAGCATACTTTGAAAAAAGGTGAACTAATAAAAAGTAAATAGTTGAGATTTGGATTTCACATGCACTCAATATTAATGAATGCTTGAACTCTTATATGATAGATATTATAAGAATTCTAGAAAGAAAAACACATGATGGCATTGACAAGACACCAAACATTAAACAACATAAAAAATAAAAAATAAACAAAATAATTATAATACTCTATAGATTGGCAGCAATTATGATGAAAATCATAGTATTATGAAAGCATTCATTCAAAATCATGAGCAATTCTACATACCCTGGCTACCCCATTCATGATCTCACCTCAAAAAGGCCATAGCAATTTCAGGCATGATCCTACAAAAGCCTTGGCAACCCCAAGCATTGCACACTACTTATTAAGCTCTAGCTAACTAGTCCTAGGCACTAGTGATTTACCTTACCTTTGCCTATATCACAAATAGACACGAATATAACAGACTACAAAGCTTACCATAGTCAAACAGATACACAAGAACTCGGCACTAGCAAGCTTCAATACCATCCATCTCACAACAAAACCAGTAGAGAAAGCACTCTTTTAACTAACAGCTAATCTTTCAACACATTGACCAAACTATGTGACCATATATCCTACACATAGTTTAGATAAAAATGCATACAAGCATTATGATCTACAATATTACCGTTACGAGAATATCAGTATGCCATAACAAAGCAATTGCATCAAATGCTCAAATCACATTACAAGAGTAATATTCCTTCCAAAATTCTACACACTAAATGGGAGGCTTCCTATCAACTTTGTGCCATATTTTCCCTAATACTTCACTCATCAAAATACAGAATCCTAACACTTTAAAAGTATCTTTAGACCTCTTCCGGTATTGGAAACATGCCAACAACTCTACAAACAACACATCAACCACATTAAACCTTGCAACATATACTTATTGACAGCGCTATGCAACCACTTGGGTGTTCCAAAAACGTTTGGCATGTATCCATGCGCCTAAAGCTCCTATATACACCTCTCAACAAAATATAGTCAACTTGACCGCAGAAGAATTTAAATGTGGGGTTGCAAAATGGACTTGACCATCCCTCTTTCAATTTCTTTTGACATAATGCTTTCCATCTAGCCACAAGAGGGAGACTAAAAATTTAAACCATTACCTAGATGCTCTACTTATCAAAATGCAGGGCGCTGGTACTCCGCCTGCTAAGCACCCATGACGACTCAACACCCTCCCGCTCATTATGGGGGATAACAAAGATAGCACACCCAACAAACCGCACTCTAGTATTTCTCAATAGAAGACATTCTGTCAAGATATAGGAGGCTGAACATTAAAGTAACCGTATATTTACTTTACTTGTTTCTTGATACAATGACTTCTATAAAAAACAGGGGGGCTAATACGAGAGAAGACGTACCAAATTGTAACTACCTTCGAACAAAATCACTAATGACAACATTTCTTTCCTTTTAGAACCACCATGTATAAATCTTCATTTCTTGCATTCCATGAAATAAACCATGCAACAAAGCCAACCTAGAAACCTAAGGATGCAACGCAACAGAATGGCTATACTCTCATAGCAATGGACAAAGATCTGTTTCAATTTTTTGCCACTAGCTAACAAGCCATGTAATGAACCTACTATCCAACCACTTTAACCTATACTCTCGTTACCATGAGCACAAGAAAAACCTCATTGTGATGTGACACCTCATTTTTTATGAATAAACACTGAACACTATTGTCGCCTCAATAAGACACAAATCGTAGGGTGCAAATTGCCAAACCTTGCCTTACTTATCATGGTTGTAATATCAAATAAAATACAAAATTACAAAGGATGCTTATTGACAAGAATACTCTTACAAATAAAAAGGGGGCTAATTGTAAGTACATGTAGTTTACCATCACCAGGATTATGACGAAGATGCTGAAGGAAAACCATATGGAGGAATCTCAATCGGGATACCTCACAACGGTACAAAAACACTCTATTGAAATGATGAAAAGCCCATACAGTTGTGATGAGCACAAAATGCCATCCAGAATGTGCAATGGACATGAAACGCCTTCCGAGATCTGCGATAAGCACAGAAGGCCATCCAAGACCCACTATGACCATAAAACACTTATTGGGACCTGCGATGAGCGATGAGTGTCACTCAAGGCTTGCGGTAAACATAAAATAACACCGCTAGTCTAAGACAAACCTGATACACAACTAACACCTTGTGATGGACACAAAACAATAGTCCACGACTGTAATGAATGGAGGACAGACCTCGAGGTTGGCGACGCCTACCTATGGGAGATCAGCATTCCTTATGGATATAATAAGTTAACAAGGCATTTCGAGGATAACTAATAAAACACTCAAGCACGTTAATCGGATCAAGATCTTATCCTCGACAAGGAACCCATAAGGAGATGTAGCCTACACATGCCACGTGAGAATCCTTAGGAGAAAAAAAAAAACTCGTCCTTAAAGGATCTCGCTAGACAGGTGGCTAACCCCAATGGTGCTCTTTTAATAATTTACGTAAAGATAAAGACTCATTTTCTTAATAGGAAATGTCTCTTGTAAATCCTTCTCCTTATAGCCATTGGTTTCTCTCTATAAAAGAAGGAACAACTCTCCCCAAGGAGACGACCACATAACCCTAACCCTAGGGTTTCTCATAAGCTCTCTCTTACTATGTCTCTCTTTTTCTCTCTCCTTTACTCTTCTTCCACCATCCTTAGCAACCATCTTTCTCTCCCTTCTTCTCTCTTTATGGCCATCCTCTCGAGACTTTCGGAGACTTGACCTGCCGCCAGGAGTCCACAGTAACTACACTTATATATGCCATTAATATGAAGTTCCATTTTTTTCATGGAATATATAAACCCTAAGGTTGTGTTTGGTTTGAACTACCTTTTCCTTTAGACCAAACACAACCTAAGTATCACCTCCTTTCAAGTGTTTTCAACCCCTCTATCTTTTCCTTTCGTTCATATTCATTTAACCCCAAATTTCAATTTTCTTCCACTAGATGAATTTAATAGAAATTTGGCCCCCAATGTTGAACTCATCAAATGCAATAATTATAAATATATAATAGCACAAGGAAAGAGTGGAGCTT
>NW_010729077.1:5485809-5508817 GCF_000365185.1 Nelumbo nucifera | reverse complement strand
TTTTAATATATTATACCCACATATCTTACCCATTTATAAAAAAGAGAAATAGATGAGCGTCCATCATCCAACACCCTGATTATATTTCCAATCCTCCCCCCTCCCTGATTTCATATTTCCAATTCTATCACCTCTTAAAATCCTGATTTTATATTTCTAATCCTACCCCTCCCTGATTTCATATTTCCAATCCTATCCCCTCTTAAAATGCTTGAATTATATATATACATATATATATTTATACATTACACAAAATACATTATATTTCTATATAATGGTATATAGTCATACTCATCTATACTACATAAAACAAACATTTGCCTTAGTTTTGGTGCAAGTCATAAGCATTAATAAATATATACATATATTATGCCTTATACAAAATACACAATATTTATATATAATGGCATTTATTCAAACTCATCTAAACCTTAGTTCTGGTGCAGGTCATAAAAAGTTAAATCAAATTTCATATATTGCATAGCATGTGCTCTTACACTAGTATATATAAAAACATACAATACTCTTATCCAATGGTTTAGATTACTAATATGATACAGGTCTATGACTATTTTTTGATACCTTGGGCCCAATAGGCCCACTTGAGTTCGAATGATGAATTTAAGCTTAGCTTGGTTCAAGCCTAACCCAAGCGTGTCAAATTTTAATTTGGGTTGAGTAAATTGAACTTGGCCTTGGTCTTGGGCCTTATGCTTTGGTCTTAGGGTTGGGTTTGGATTGACCAGAAATATGGCACAACCTACACAAGTATCCCTATTGATTGGAAAACCCCGAATCATGTCTTGACCATCTTTAAGGTTGAAAATAGTGTCTATCTATTTTTTTCTGAATTCAAATTTGATTTGGTTATGGAAAGTGTTTTCAATCCATGCTTGACCCAATTGCATAAGCCAATAATTAGAGTCACAATTTTGGGTAAGATTAGCACCCAACATGGGAAAATGTCAGGTTGGGTTGGGTAGAATTATGTTTGAATTAGGGTGAGGGTTGAAAAGTATGAACCCAACTTAACTTTTAGCTAAGGTTGATTCCTTAGCCATCCTGCACCCAACTTAAATTCATATTTATATGTATAAATATTATATAAATATTTTTTTTATGTTAAATTTAGACAAAATATTTCTGAAGCATGGTAATTATGTTATTTTGTATACTAGCATAAACAAACGTGTTGGCGAGTCAATCATAAGAGAAAGGGGTCTCGGTTTCTTCCCATCCTCAGTGGTTAAGAAATTTCTATAGTAACATTGTTTTGAACTATGTCTATTATCTTTATTGAGGGCTCATATGTTAAATGGGATCAGGAATTGGAATTGGAATGGTCCAACTGTTTGGTTCAAGGTTCAAAATATCGATACGCCGGTAGGGGCGTGTAGGGCGAATCAATACTATTTTTTTACTTTATTTATTTATTTTTTTCTGAAAACCGGTTCTAGGGGGCCGGTTTAGGGCTCCATCACCCCCTGAATTGGTCAGACCCCCGATACACCCACTATAGGGGCGTATTGGAGGGGTCTCGGAACGATACTTATCAGCCGATATGTGTCAATACTTTGAACCTTGGTTTGGTTATGGAAATTCCATTCCCATTCCCAGTGGACCCTCCCCCTCCCTTGGTAACGATATCCAATTTCAGTTTATTCTAATTCCCATTTTAATTCCTATTTGAACCAAACAGAGTATGGGAATAGATCATTCCGATTACAATTATAACCTATGAGTATGAACCTAACGACCCTGAAATCTTATTTCTGATTACCCAAAAAAAAAACATAACACATGCATTGCACATGGGCAAGCAAGATAAAAGGATGAAAAGGAACACATTTTGAAAACATGGTTCCTGTAGCCACCCCCTATAGTTAGATAAGGATTATATGATGATCACTACTTTTTCAAATATCTGAAGTGGAAGGGCATTTGATGACAACTAAAAGTGCTGAACTGAAAAGTTGATTGTTTTGTCTTTTAATGAATAAGTTTCGAGGAGGTTATCAGCTTCTTAATGGTTGATTTTGAAGTTGGATAGATCAAAATGCCCTCAAAATTTATTATTTAATTATTTTTAAAACTAAAGGGAAATTGTCTAAAACTCACCATGAATTTTCAGCATTTCTCTTAAACTCACCACAACTTTTCAAAATGTCTAAAATTCATGACGTCACCAACTTGACATTAAATAGACTAATATGTGTTAATATATAACCATTTTAACCTTTATAAAAAATATAAAATATATACAAAATAAATTAATGGATGTTAATATATTACCATTTTAATATTTAGACATGAAAAAAGGAAAAGTTCAAAAAAAATTCAAACCTAAAATACATAAAAACATAGAAATTACAAAAAATATAAAAAAATTATAGAAATTGCAAACAAAATAAAAATTATTTTCAAATTATAGAAACTATGGAAATTGAAAAACAAAATCAGAAAATAAAAATTGTAGAAAAAACACCAGAAATTATATAAAAACACAGAAATTGTAAATAAATAACAAAAATATAATAGAATTTATAAATTATAGAAAATAGAAAAATATAAAAAAGCATAAATAACAAATATGGTCATGAAATTTTTTATTTATTCTGACATGGACACCTCTATTAAGAAGCAGTAATGGTGCACAAGCGGAAGGAGAATTTTGGAAAGTAAGAACTTACGGACATGATGAGTTTTAGACATTTTGAAAAGTTGTAGTGAATTTAAGAGAAATGTTGAAAACTCATAGTGAGTTTTAGACAATTTCCCCAAACTAAAAGAAAGACAAAATATTCAGTATTTCATTTCAACAACTTCAACTGTTATCAAAGGGCCCCTTAATTGAGGACAATTTATGTGGATGGGTGGAGATTATCATGTGAATTTATTGGGCAAGCCATTTCAAACATATTAATTATGGGCTGGCTTTGATGGAGTGGATAGACCACTTCTTTAGCAAAGATGAACATCAAGTTTGAGTTTGTAAAGATGGGGCCTTTGGCATTCTATATTTGTATTTGTACTCTTTCCAAAACTGACCCTAAATCTAGATTCCATTGTTTAGGGGTTCATGCTAGTGGAATTGTTTCTCATGCCTCTATTTTTGGCATCGCATAATTTTGCACCATTTGGAGAGGATTCATGAGCAAATTTCCTGGGTGTGCGTGCAAATTTAGTACTTTTTTCCCAAGTTTAATATGGTTTATGAAGTTGTATTTTTCACTTTTCTTACTGATTGTATTCCCTCAAAGCATTTAGGTTGTGTTTGATTTGAAGGAAAAAGTAGGGAAATGAAGGGAAACCTTTACAAACCTTGTATAGGTTTCCTACCTTTTCCTCCAAACCAAACATAATGTTAAGGTTGAAATTTGCATATCATGGTTAAAAAAAAAATCTTTATACAACCACAATTTTGCAAACATTGACATTATATGATACTGTTGAAATATTCTAATTTAATTTTTTATGGGTTCATCGTGAAGTGTGGGCAAGAACCACCACTGCACACTAAAAACTAAAAATAATAGTGCTAAAACTGAACTGGCCTTAACACTTTAGAGTCTAGCAGATAAAGTACATTTGACAAAATGGTGGATATAAATCAAGCCAACCCAAACCCAAATTGAAAAAGTTGATGATGAATTATGGCTAAATCAAGGTTTTTTTAGGCTATTTTATTATATGTAATTTTATTAATACTTTAAGTGTGTACTTGCTTTGTACGTGACAATTCTAAATGACGATAATGATAATAACAATGTATTCAAAATTTTTTATAAACTTTATATATTTTTTATTTTTTGTTTTTTATGTTTTTATTATCAATTATATGCATAATGAAAAATCCAAAACTGATTACATAAAATGCCTTATCCAAATATGTGATAATCGAATCAAGTTGTGAAGTTTCAAGTATCATTGGCAGGCCTACCTGTTTGGTTAGACTCTTCTTTTTGTAATGTTTTATATTTTTGGTGTATCTTTTTATGTTCATTATCAAAAAAAAATTGTAAGATTTAAATAGAGGGAATTGAATGAGGTTTAAACCTCATAGTTAAATATGAAATAAATTAAAAAATGATTATTTTAGTTAAAAGAAAGTTTCACAGTTTTATTCATATTTTTAATAGTAGTGTAAATATAGAATTATAGATGTGTTCAATTTTTCTATATTTTTTTTGTATTTCTGTGTGTAAAAATAAATTTGATATGTTACACTTACGTTGTGTTTAATATGAAAAAGTATATAATATTATACATGTGCCTTTTTTTTTGCAAAACTTATGTATTTTTTTATTTTTTTATTTTATATTTCATTATTTATTTATGACATTAAAGAATAACACATTTGGCCCAAAGGTTGAACTATTAATCTTTGTCGTACAGTAAAATAATTTAATTTTTGATCACTTATAAATTATGTATTTGATTTTACATTGTCAATAGAAATAATTTTTGTTTATTACACTTTTTTTTTAATTTGATTAATAAAAATATCATAAATGTGTCTATTTTTTCTACACCTTTATAAATTTGTATATTTATATTTTAAAAGTTTCAATACTTAACTATGACTTCATAAACTGATCAATTTGATTTGGGTAGTTGAATTACTTAGCCACCACTTTGATAAAATAATGGTTTTTGTTTTTTAGTCCGTTTTGAAATATATGGGTTTATATTGTTAAAAGTATTGAAATGGATCTAATTAGTAGCATTTATTATTGAAAAATAATTTAATTTATGATTTAATAAGATAAAATGAGAGTTATTAAGTAAGGGGATTAAATGAGGATAATTAATTTATTAACGACTATTCAATACGATTGCAATTCGAAGAAAAAATACGATTGGTATCCGAATTTGATTCGAAGCCAAATGCAAATCTCCTTTAACCATTGTTTTAAAAGGCTCTTGTGGCAAAGCCAAATACTTAAGCCTCGAAGCGAGGCTAGGAAAAATGGTATGGCTTCAATAGCCCCGGATGCCACCAACATGGCTTAGGCCTTGAGTTGTTTGAGGCCTACACCTTTGGGTCTTTGGCCTCAAAATGTCTAAGGCTTAGGCCTTAGCTATTCAAAATGCTAATGTGGAATATGAAGGTTTACATAGGGGCAAGCATAAAATAAAGACAAAAAAAAAGCATTATATTGTATGTATTGGTGTAATGAGCAAATAAATAAAATACAAATAACAAAAACTTGCATATAAGATGTGAAAGAAAATAAATTGCTTTATTATTCATGCTTTATTCTTACCCATTTGCCCATTTATCTCATATTTGATATATATATATTTTTTTATTTTAAAACACATGCATCATATAGATGGTCACTCTTCACTAATGCATAATAGTGAAAGAAAGGAAATAGGAATGTGTTGTTCTTAAAACAATGTTGGTTCATATCCCTAGATTGAAAAGTTTGACTTCTATCTAGGAAAAAATAAAAAAATAGGGAAAAAAAACTAATTTGGTAAGATTCTAACCCAAATTGTAGTGTCTCTTCGGGGTACCAATACCCATTTTTACAATAATTTTTAAAATATTTTTAATAATCTCTATATATATATTATTAAAACAAGGAACTCTAGAAAATTTCTCATTTTTTAAATTTTTTATTTTTTAATTCCATGTCAGTTTTGAAACAACCAATAAGATGCACTTTCCTAGTAACCTAAATGATCACTTCATCTAAAATTTTTCCTAAACTACCTCCCCCACTTTCTCCAAAATTACCTCTAATTTAGTAGAGAGTTTCTCTCCTATTTTATCTCTAATTCCTATTTATTCTCTCCCCTATTTTTTATCTATATATCTAAATAAAGTTTAGATTAAAAAAATAAGAATTATTTAAACATTCTAACAAAACTATAAAATAACTTTAAAATATTTATTAAAAACACAAAAAATAATTTTACATTTTTACAAAAATATATCACGAAATTATACACTAACAATTTAAATTATGTTTTTTCTGGATTATTAAGTTAAATATTTTTCAAATATTAAAAATATGTAATAGATTTATATAAATAAAATTCAAATAACAAAAAATTTTGAATATTTTATAAATTATTTAAATATTTAAATAACTAAGTATTTATCATAACTATATTTTAAATAGTTAAAATAATGAAATTACGTAACAAATTGAAAAACTTTCTTCAAAGTAACAATAGTATAAATTATGATTTTATGGATAATTAAATCCAATAAATAATTAGTATTTTAAGGTTTAAATATTTAAATAACAAAATATTTAATATAACTAGATTGTAAATAGTTAAACTAATGAAATTATGTAATAAAACTAAAAATTCTGAAAAGTGGAAAATAATTATAACATAATATTGAAAATAACTAATTTCACTTATATCAAGTAAAAATTTGAGAGAATAACTTTCAAAAAATTGATATTTATTAATAATAATTTTAAACTCTTAATTTGTATTTATTATATAATTATATACGCTAAAATTAATAGTTATTTTATTTCAGTAATTATTTATTTTTTTTTGTGATAAATGTATTTTCAATGACTATGTATAAATCTATTTTGTTTTGCTATTTAACAGAAAAATGTAATAATTATTGGAGATTAAACAACTATTATTAAATTTTTTAAATTTAATTTATTGTTTTTTGTAATAGATGTATTTTCAATGATCATGTATAAATTTATTTTGTTTTTCTATTTAACAAAAATCTTTCAATAATTGTTGGACATTAAAATACTATTATTGAAGCTTTTAAATTTAATTTATTGTTTTTTGTGATAAATGTATTTTCAATGATTATGTATAAATTTATTTTGTTTTGTTATTTAACAAAAAACTTTCAATAATTATTGGAGATTAAACTTCTGTTATTGAAAATTTTAAATTTAATTTATTGTACTTATTGTCTTTTTGTTATAACTTATTGATTAATATTTATTAGAGATTAAACTATTTGAAATTATACTATTCATTGACTAAGTTAGTATATTTTTAGTACTTATTGTATTTTTGTAATTTTTGTATTTTTGTCATTATCAATATATTTTTCAATAATTGTGTATTTTTGCTATAAATTTTTAATAATTATTGGAGATTAAACTGTTATTATTTATCAGATATGAGACTATTAATTTAGTTAAAATTATGAGTGTTAATGAGTTGGTTTGATTTGGTCCCATGCTGTTTGGCCAGGCAAATTGACTTGGTCAGGTTGGAGAATTGGTTAGATGAAACCGATTGACCTTTTGTGAAAAACCGACATACTCAAGTTGTATCGGTTTGGGTCATTTTTTGTTGGTTTGGTCAGTTGGTTCAAAAGATTTAAACTTAAAAATTAATTTGATTTTAAAAATCACAATGGAATTATTAAAAAAATAAATTTTAAAAATAGATTTATGATAACAAAGCATTTTAGATTAAGAAATATGAGAAATTTCCCACTTTTCCATATTAAAAATTATATTTAAAAAATATATGCCAAAGTGAAACTAATCCAACTTGGTCGAATTGGGAAATTTTTGAACCAAAGCCAACTTAAAATACTAGAAAACCGACCAATTCAAGTCGAGTTGATCGGGTTGGTCGGTTTCATCAGTTTGATGAATAAAACTAACTAAAATTAATTATTGTTATTTTGTATTGTAAAAAAATTATTAAAAGTAGTATTTAAAATATGAATAATTATTAAATATTTAAAAAATTGAAAATATAAAACAATAATATACTCTTATGTGTTTCTGTTAGGGTCATTTAGTAGAACACACCTTATATTTTTACATATTTACTTAAACCCGTTTTATTAGTTTTCATTTTATTAAAACATCTCATATATTTTACAACCTGTTTATTTAATCAACCTTTCATTAAGGAGTGTTTGTTTTGCCATTAGGCCTATGATTTTTTATTCCAAAATACCGTTAGCATTTTTTTTTTTTGTATAGAAAACAAAATTGACCAAATACAATTAATAGAGTGGTTGCCCATGTCTTATTAAGGGCAAAAATAGTATTTTTATTTTATTTTTAATTAAATTTATTTAAATGAACATTAGGACCAACACTACCATTTTCCACTTTCATATAATGGAAGATTGATTAAATTCATTGCAAATTATAAGTGTGTTTTAGTAAAATGCTAATAATAAGGTAGATTTTAGTAAATCCATGAAACTATAACAGATGTTTTAATAAATGACCATTCCTATTAATCTTAAAAAAATCCCGATGCATTGCATTGGTCCCTGCTAATTAATCTTAAAAAAACTATAAAAAATGCATCATTAAAAGTAGCGTTAGTCAATACATCCCCTTTAGCATATTGGATACTCAATATTATCCATTTTAGCCATATGAGATTCTGAAAATATGTTTTATTGTTCATATCATTTTGTTTTATTTTTTGGCTCAACGCTTAAGCCTCAACGCTTAAGCCTTAACGGTTTAACATACTGGCGGAAGTTACTGTATTCTTTATCTCCGACGGTCCGCTAACCCTGTGATAACGGCAATTTACCTACGCTGGAGTGTGAATGTGAACCGCATGCGCTATCAGTATAAGAAAAGTTCACATTGCTTCGAGCATGTCAGTCCAACCAAAGAAGTTCGATCAGAAAACAAAGCAAGTAACATAGACAGAAGCTTGGAGAATACAGTATCCGAATATACTGTAACGAAGATTATTCAGAAATTTGATGGAGTCATCCGCTCACCGTCGCCTGAAAGCACTTCAAAGTCATCTAATCTCCACTTCCGGCGACTCTCGGTCGCGGCTTCGGACGAACGAGACTGCTGGGGAGTTCGTCTCTGGTAACTCTTCTATGCGTTGCGTTTATTGACATCGTATAATTTTCTCTTTGTCGAAGTTCCAATTGTGAAATTCAGACTTTGAATCGAGAATTTTGATGAGTTGAATTGAAACATTCTGGTTATTGTCTCTATTCTTAAAGCTAGGGTTCCTGCAAAAATCGGGTTATATTAGTACGCGGTCAGTCGTTTTTCAAGGAAAACAAAGCTCTATTGATGCAAACAAACAGCGGGGGGGGGGGGGGGGGGGAAGAGACCTGACCCTCAAAAGTACATCAGGAGCAAGAAATTGCTCTATATACCAGCAAAAGAAATATAAAATATATTTTTTTCTGAAGTATATCGGGGGTGATAACCTTGTTTTCCTTATCCACCTTCGAACTTGGATCATATCCAGGATGTTTTTTACCGTCATTTTTTTCTTTACTTTCACCAACTGTTATCGATTCACTAAACCCTCACCATTTCGTTTAATGCAAGGTTTAAAGTATGGAAACACGGTGTGTGTATTTGAAACAAATATAGATATTTCAATAAATCATAAAAATACATCAATAACACTAAATATAAGACATCAATAGGTATATGTACAAAAAAATGATATATTTGATTGGGTTTTATGATGAATACAAGAATGCATTTAAATGGTACATTCAAATTTAACCAAGTATCTAACTATCATGTTTACACTTGATATTTCACATTTGAATTCATATTTCTTGCTTCTAAGAGGCTACCAAGGTTCAAAGTATTGATACGATACGAGTTTCGGCCGTATCATATCGGCACTTAGAAACGGCCGAAACTCTTGTTTTTTTTTTAGTTTTTTATTTTCAAAATTTGGTTTTTTGGGAAGCTTTTAGCATGCTTTTTAGTATTAAAAAAAATTGGGGGTCCGAAACCCCTGGAAACAGGCGTTTCGTATCGTATCGTTTTCAAAAGATACGATACGAAACGCCTGATACGGGGCGTATCGTATCGATACTTTGAATCATGGAGGCTACAATGAAAGAATTTAATATTCTAGATCCCTACACTAGAAATCATTCACAAGAATGAAAGTAATAACTCTTTTGGTATTCAAATGGTTATTTTTTAATTGTTTTTACTTTAAAATAAATAAAAAATAAACATTAATTTTTTGACATAAAATTGTGTGGGTTTATGGTATATCCATTTCTACTTCTTAATTAAAAAGAAATCCTAAAATTGTATCATCATATCATATTTAATATTTCAGTTTCTTTCTTTATGTAATTTTATCTAGTTTTCAAATTTCATTAAAAAAAATCAATGCTTAATTATCCCACCTAACCATAAAACATACATTTGTACAACCTCTAAATGAATATATAATTAATAATTATTTCTTATTAAAATAATTACTATTTTTTAATTTCAAAAATTTCAAAAATATTGAAGATGAAATTTCAATTGCTCTATGGATATTAAAGATCATCCATATATCCAAGGTTCAAAGTATCGATACGATATGAGTTCCGGTCGTATCATATCGACACTTAGAAACGGCAAAACTTTATTTTTTTTTTAGTTTTTTCTTCAAATTTTGGTTTTTTGGGAAGCTTTTAGCATGCTTTTTATTATAAAAAAAATTGGGGGTCCAAAACACCTGGAAACAGGCGTTTCGAACTGTACCATTTTCAAAAGATACGATATGATACGCCCGATACGGGGCGTATCGTATCGATACTTTGAACCATGCATATATCTACAACACACTCAATCCTTATGGCCATATCACAAGAAAATATAAATAATTATTTTTATTATATAATTCAAAACATTACAAAAAAATAAAAGAAAATATTGAAGGAGAAATTTCAATTGTTCTATGGTCCTATGGATATGATAGATTACCTATAGATCTATAACATACTCAATCTTTATGGGCAAATTTATATATATATATATATATATATATATATCTTTTTTGGTTATTTTATATTTCCAAATTTCTTCAAAAAAGTCCATAAACCTACACATAACACCAGAAAATCTATGATTTTCAACACAAGAAGTGTAGATCAACATATGTTTAACCATTCTCAAGCATTCAAAAAAAAAAAAAAAAGAAATCACAATATATTTCGAGAGAAGTTGAAAAAAGAACTTTTTTTTGCAATATTTTCCAAAATTTTAAAAATCTTCACAAAATTTGATGATTGACTTGTTTTTTTTTTTGAAAATATCACAATCTTAGAGGCTTTTGGGGGTAAAAAAGGGCTTCTTTTGGGAGTTAAAAGCCTTCTTACCCCTATATATATATTCCATTTCCACCCTTTAGGAATCATAGCTATCCATTGATATAGGGTGATATGGTGGAAAAATTAAACAACCAATTCTTATTGTTCCCCCTATCAGTTATTCAAAGATACGATATGATTTGTCCTTATCAGGCATATTGTGTCGAAATTTTAAACCATGGGCTAATGTTCTTCGTATGAGTGTCTACAACTCCCGTATTCATTGTTGGCATGATCCACTAAAGAGATCTTGCAATGTCCTATCTCCATGTCATCCAAGCTTCATTGATTTATTATGGTGATAAAGAATTTCAACCTTTTATACCATCCGTATATGACATCTCGCCATCTTGACAACTTCATCTTGAGCTTCACATTCATTCTTAGATTCCATATTGGAATTTCTTCCAGTGTCATTCCCTCCATTCTTTTGAGCCATATCTGGAACCTACAAAGATTGAGATTTCGGATTTGAAATTGTTTCTTCTTCTATAATAGTGCAATCCTTTTTAGGTAAAACATCAAACACCCTTTCCTCTATATCTTTCCCTTGATCCAAAGGTTCCTCCAAAGATTATGCTTCATGAGAGGCTGGGTATCTTTAACAACATCTTTAGCACCCTTCTCTATAGGCTCACTCGAAGCTAATGTTTCTCCCTCAATCAGTTGAATCGGCCTACCATTGGAGTCATGATCAAAGGATTTCACCTTACCACCAATTGGTTGAAAAATCATCACTATGTTCTTGGATTGTACCCTTGTATCTTCTTTTTGGGTTGTATTCTTCTCCACTACACCATCGGTTTTCATTGGGTCTTTCTTTTTCTCCTTGGTTGTGCATTCACTCTCATGCCCTTGTTTGAAACAATGAATGCAATATTTTGGCAAGTCTTCATAGACTATATGTTGCCTAAACCCTCTTTACGAATTCCAATCCAGATTCTCGAAGGATTTTCGTGTAGAAGATCCACTTCCACACAAACCCTGGCTGCTGAAGTCCGAATCATATTCAAAGTTTTTGATGATCTTTTATTTGTGGTATTGCTGCTACTTTGTTACTCTTTTGATTTGGTTGGGCTGTGCTCTCTATCATATTGGAAGAATATAGTAATGATACTTTCTTTTATCATTACTTTGCTGAGCAGATATTTATGGCGTGGTAGTTCTTTTCTACTTTGAACTAGAAAGCTTTTTACTCTCTGTTGCCTTTTATGAGAGAGAGAAAATTTAAGGGATTTTCTCTTTTTACTGATAAAAAAATTAAAGGGTTTTGATACACTTTTTCATGGAGAGTTGCTGTTTGTGAATCATATTGGATTTTTTATAGAATTTCCACTTCAATGGTGTATGTATATGTTGGGATCTGTCCTATACAGAGCCATAAATCTCTCGTATTTTCCCTTCTTCTTTTTCATTGTGCTTCTTTCTCTCTTTTTTCTTTGGTTTTGCGATTATCGTATAGGCCTATTAGTTCTCTTATCATCTCTGACACACATGCTGTTAGCATTTTTTTAAAAAATTATGTTCAATTATTGTCTAGTTTTTGGAGGATTTCTCTGAGTTGGTGATCTTTGTCGCTCCTTGTTATTCTTATTTGTAGAGTATCCTTGAAATTATTGACATTTAATGATGCAGTAGTATTTAATGCATGAGACACAGGAGGATCATGTAACTCCTCAATTAATGAGATTAAAGAGGGTTATTACTTATTAGGAGGCCATTAAATCTTCAAACATAACCTTTCTTGGGGAGATGAAGGGATTTGTATCTGGTCATATTTAGAGGAATATTCATAGAATTTATTGGGGGAATGAAAGGTCATGAGTTACTTCAAATCCATAGTTAAAATTTCTCTAAGCTAATGGTTAGGATTGATTGCTAGGCCTTGGCTCCTACATTAAATACCCCTCCCCATATAGTGTAAAGGCATCCAAAATTTGAGTTGAAAATTTTCCTTGAGTAGCTTTAGAGCTCTCCTATCTCTTTCTCCTCTACTCTAGCTTTTGGAGTTGGTGAAGTGAAGCCCAGGGCTTTGTTGAGTGAGTGTGGTTGTCTTGTGATTTCCCTTCTTTCTACCGAATAAGAAAAAGACACCCCCCAAATATGAAAAAGAAGCTTTACAGAGTACCACACCTTACAACCCAAAATGCCAAATTAATTAAACACAAAATACTTTCTTTGAAAATCCTTTTAAAATTGTTGTAAGGTGCTTTTAATTATGTGTTTTAGGCACAGGGGGTCTTTCTGTAATTTTTTCTGTTCTCAGGGACCTCTTTGTAATATTTATTTTTATTAATATAAAAGAGAGTTGACAAATCCAAACTGTAATCAGTCCAATTCTTGATGCAATTTAATGAAGAAAAAATACCAAAGAAGAGAAGAAGAAAGAAAGAAAGAAAGAAAGAAGAGAGAAGAGAAAGATGAGAGAAAGAGTGATGGCCTTAGTTGCCGCCCCACTCAGCTATTTATAATAACATCAAAATATAAGATGTCAATTACATTAATGCCCCTACTGCTTACATAAGCAAATAACTAATAAAACTAAAATTGCTAACAGCAGCCTAACAACAAATATAAAGTGGAAACTAACTAACAACAGCAGTGGGGACCACAATAAATAAAATAACAGCAATATAACAACACTAATTATTGCTCTCCATCTCTACACTCYCCCTCAAGTTGGGAATAGATATTTTTTATTCCCAACTTGCGTAAATCTGTTTCCAACTTAGCCCTTGTAACTGTCTTGGTGAAGAGATCAGCAAGCTGCATATTAGAGGCAATATATGGAAGACACACTTCTTGAGAGGCAACTCTCTCTATGATAAAGTGTTGATCCACCTCAATATGTTTAGTTCTGTCATGCTCTACCAGATTGTGGGCAATGTTAATAGTAGTCTAATTATCACAATATAGCATCAGAGGCTTCTCATAAGCAATTCCCAGTTCCTCAAACAAGGACCTCAATCATAATACTTCAGCCACACCATGTGCCATAGATCTGTATTCTGCTTCAACACTAGAATGCACTGCAACATTTTGTTTCTTATTCCTCCAAGAGACAAGGTTGCCTCCTACAAAGGCACAATACCTAGAAGTAGACCTCCTGTCAGCAACACACCAAACCCAATAAGCATTTGTGTAGACTTCTATCTTTACGTGACCATTATTTTTGAAGAGTATGCCTCTACCTCGACATCTCTTCAGGTAAGCAAGGATTCTCTCAATTGTAAGAAGGTGAGTGGTTTTGGGAGAACGCATGTACTGGTTAACTACATTGACTGCATAAGAAATGTCTAGTCGGGCAAGGCAAAGATAAAATAGTTTCCTAACCAACCTTTGAAACATAACCTTGTCTTTAAGGGGCTCTCCACCTTTGGTTCTAATCTTGTGGTTTTGTTCAATGGGTGTGTTAACTGGTTTAACGCCTAGCTTTCCAGTTTCCTCCAGAAGATCAAGAACATACTTCCTTTGGGAGACAAAAATCCCATGTTTGGATTGGGCTACTTCAATACCCAAGAAATAATGTAGTTCTCCCAAGTCTTTGACTTCAAATTCTTGGTGAAGTAGTTGTTTGAGAGAGTCAATCTCATGGGTATCACTCCTTGTCACCACAATATCATCCACATAAGTAGCAAGTAGAGTCTAGGAGGAGTCTGTTTTTTTAATGAAAAGAGTGTAATCTGATTGGGCTTGGGCATAGCCGAATTTTCCAAGAGCTAGTCTAGATCTATCAAACCATGCTCTTGGTGATTATTTCAGTCCATATAAGGCTTTATTCAACCAGCAAACCTTCTTCCCTACTTCTATATTGTAGAATCTAGGAGGTAACTCCATGTATACCTCCTCTTGCAGATCACCATTGAGGAAGGCATTTTTAACATCCATTTGGAACAATGGCCATGAGAAATTTGCTGTAATGGACAACAAAACTTTGATAGTGTTCATCTTGGCTACCGGTGCAAAAATCTCCAAGTAGTCTATGCCATAAGTCTGTGTAAACCCCTTTGCAACTACTCTGGCCTTATACCTCTCAACAGAGCCATCAACATTATGTTTCACTGTAAACACCCATCTAAATCCAACCAATTTCTTCCCTTTTGGCTGATTAACTAATTCCCATGTTTTGTTTTTGAGAAGAGCATCCATTTCTACTTTCATGGCGTCCTTCCACTCTGGTATTGACAAGGCTTCTTGCACTGTCATTGGAATGGGAATAGCAGAGATAGATGCTAAAAAGGACTTATAGGATGGAGACAAGGTTCAAAGTATTGATATGATACGAGTTTCGACTGTATCTCGTATTGGCACTTAGAAACGACCGAAGCTCTATTTTTTTTTAGTTTTTTTTTTCAAATTTTGGTTTTTTGGGAAGCTTTTAGCATGCTTTTTATTATTAAAAAAATTGGAGGAATTTCAGACCGTATCATTTTCAAAATATACGATACGATACATCCGATACGAGGCATATCGTATCGATACTTTGAACCATGGATGGAGACAAATGGTCATAAGTCAAAAACTGGGAAATACAATGTGCTGTAGATGAAATACAGTGGCGTTTCCCTTTGTGGACAATAATTGGAAGATTAGGATCATCCAAAGGAGGTGAAGGCTCAGTAATGGGAGGCATCTCATTAGGCTCAGTGATGGGAGGTATCTCTTATGTAGTAGGATGTGAGGGAGCTGTGGTACCTGGATCTGGAGCTGTAGAGGAAACTATAGTTGGCCTAGATTGTTGAGGACCGAAATCAACTTGTCTCCACCACCTATGAAACACCCTCAACTCCTTACACTTGTGGCAACCCTCCTCATTACACTCCCCTTTAGTGATTGGGACAGATAAAGGAATTTCTGATGTGGGTGTGGGTGAACCCATCTCTCTACTCTTCCCCTGAGAAGAAACTCTATGATAGTAGGGAACATCCTCAAAGAAGGTCACATCCATAGAAACAAACAATTTCCTAGAAGTAGGTTCATAGCAGCAATTATCCCTTTTGATTTTGTGCATACTCAAGAAATATGCATTTGGAAGCTTTAGGGTCAAACTTAGAACGATGAGGCCCAAGAATCTGAACAAAACAAGTACATTCAAAGGTTTTAAGGGGAACAGTGAACAAGTCCTTATCGGGATATAAGAGGCTGAATGGAATTTTCATGTCTAGGACTCGAGAAGGAACCCTGTTGATGAGGTACACGGTTGTATGGGTAGCATCCCCCTAGAAACATATAGGAACATTGGAGTTTAGCATAATGCTTCTACCTACCTCCAATATATGCCTATTCTTCCTCTTAGCAACTCTATTTTGTTGAGGTGTACGGGGACAAGTGCTCTGATGAATGACTCCATGGTCAAGGAAATATGAGGCAAAGGGTTTTGCAAAATACTCTTTGGCATTATTTGATCTGAAAACTTTGATTTTGACTCCGAACTGGGTTAGGACCATTTGATGGAAATTCCAAGTCAGAGTAGGGACCTCATCTCGAGAGTGCGTAAGATAAACCCATGAAAAACGAGTATAGTCATCAACAAACAACAAAAAGTATTGATACCCCCCATAGCAATTATATGATATGGTCCCCAAACATCAGTTTGTACAATTTCAAAAGGAATAGTACTTCTTTTATTGCTCAAAGAATAGGTTGTTCTACAATGCTTTGCAAGTTCACAACTTTTACATTTTAAACAAGACATCTGGACCGACTCAAATAAACTAGGAAACAAACTCCCTAAAGTCTTAAAAGACAGATGACCCAACCGATTATAACAAAGCATAATCTGACTCAGACTGAGAAACAAAAGACCTTCCAATTTCTTTATCTTCCCCATGTAGACACCCTCCAATCAGGTAGGTTCCATTTGTCTCACGGCCAATCCCAGTCACCTTCCTTATCTCCAAATCTTGGATAATACATCGATCAGGAAAAAAAGTACTGAACAATTTTGATTTTTAGTGATGCTACTAATTGACAATAGGTTAGTACTAAGTTTAGGAACATGCAAAACTAAGGACAAGGAGATGGCAACTGATAATCTAATGTTTCCCTTCCCAGAGATGGGAACAAGGGATCCATCAACAATGGATACTCTATCTTTGCCAGAGGATAAGCAACAAGTAGTGGACAAAGAAGATAAGCCTATCATGTGGTCAAATGCACCCGAATCTATGACCCAATAAGGTCCATTGTTACCTGGGCCTGAAACATGATATGTTGATGCCTGTGTACCTGAATGAGCAAATGCCGAAGTAGGAGTAGCAGATGTAATCAATGGCTAAGATGAGGGGGATGAAGTACCAATTTCACTTTCTAACTGAGTCAGAGTAGCTCAGACAACGGCTAAAGTGTCTAGGGATGTGGCTCTTGTGTTGGAAGAGGATGCATCATCAGTAGTAATAGCCACATTGGCATTCCCCTTTTTATTTCTGAGCTTTGTTGGCATTAAATGTGGATATAACTTCCAACAAGTGTCCTTGGTGTGCTTTGGCTTCTTACAATGGTCACAAACTAAATCCTTTTTATCCTCTTTCTTTATGTCCCTTTCCTTGTCACCCCAAATTTTGGTTTCACGGCAGCCAGGATTGATTCCATAAGCTGAAACTGCAACATAACCTTTCTCCTACTTTCCTCACTATGCACTAGAGAATAGCTTGAGATAAGGTCACACTCTCCCTTTGTGAGCAGTTGTCTCACAATATCATACTTTGAATTCAGTCCAGCTAGGAATTCAAAAACCTATTGGTCTTAACCTGTTTTCTATAGGTTTTTGCATCATTTTGACTTTCCCACTCAATAGTTTCTAGATGATCAATTTCATGCCATAAAGATTTCAAAGTGGAGAAATAAACTGAAACTGGCTTCTCTCCTTGTTTGAGATTATTTACTTCACATTTTAGTTCATAGGCCCTATCAACATTGAGTGGCTGAGAGTAGGTTTCCTTCATCACTTCCTAAATTTCCTTAGCTGTTTTTTCCCACAAATAATTGTGGCTAATATGAGGCTGCATAGAGTTACACAGCCAAGTCATGACCAAATAGTTCTCTTGAACCCATTTGGCATATGAAGGGCCTTTCTTGGCTGGTTTCTTTACATCTCCATTCACATAACCTAACTTCCCTCTGCCCCCAATCACCATCATGACTGACTGAGCCTATTCCAAGTAATTAGAACCATCAAATTTAATAGTAGTAATTTGAAAATTGTTTTCTCCCATGTTTCCAGCCCCCAAAATACCTTCCCCTTGAGTCTTAAACTCAGCTCCTGCCAAATTTCGAAAACTCCCCACTTTCTGGAGTATTTCTGGGTGGAAAATCTTTTCTTCAGAATGTATTCTGTGTGACAGGGTGGATGAATCTGTTGATCACCTGTTATTACATTGAAAATTCTCTTCTATCATYTGGGTGACAGGGTACAGCTTGTTTGCCTTCAAGGGTTGTTGCCCGGTGTTGGTGGAGAGTTTCTTGAAAGAGTGGCATCTACAAGGTCTGAACAAAAGAGGAAAGGCCGTTTGGAAAATGATTCCTGGAGTAGTGTGGTGGACATTATGGCAGGAAAGGAACTCTAGAATCTTTCAGAACAAAGGCAGCCAGGTGGAGGATGTATGGAAAAAAATTGTGGGAAAACTGTTTTCTTGGTCATCAGCTCAGTTTAACTTAAACAGTTCAGATTACAGTTCCCTTTTTGATTATGTAAATCTTTTTGTAATTGCTGATGGGATGGTGGCTTAGTTATTTTATATGTTCGTTACAGCCTCTAGTTGTACAGGGTATTTTATTTCTCTTAATGAAAATCTTACTTTGTCTCTTCTTAAATAAAAAAAAAATCTTGGTGGGTGTATGCATGCATGCATTTGCATTTATGACCTTAAAACTGATAGCATCCCTAATGACTAAATCGTTATTTTATGTAATTACATATTCATAGTTGGCAAGCTATATATGGAGCATGGYCAATGAAACCATGGGATTCTAGGTTAAGGAATTTTAATTTAAACCATGCAATTTTTCTGATCCATGTTTTACTGTTTTTTATTCTCTGAGGCCTAGTTGGATGCATGGATTCATAAGAAAATTTTCCTTTGAGTAGTCGATCAAGACTACAATCTGTCTTGAATTTAAAAGAAAAACAGATGCAAAAATTGAAGAGGAGAAGAAGAGAAGAAGCACACGAAGAGAATTTCAGAAAAGAGAGAGGGAAGGTCTTAACATCTGCCGATCCACTCTTAATATTTATATAAATGTTGATTAATTGTAAAAGGGCTGAATTGCCCTTATTGCTTACATGGCAAATAGAATAAAAGATAACTAATAATAAAGCTGAAATAACTACCAACTAACACTGTCATAACTAACTGAAATAATGCTGCCATACGGACACAATGGGGTTCACATCAGTCTTCTCTACACTTTGCTAATGACTCACTGGTGTTGTTTTAAATAATTTGGTACCTGGGATTTGTTGTGCTTTGCTTCTTCAGTATTTCTTTTGGTTGCCATGAATTTTTATTTTTTTTTCTTGGGAGGAGGGTTATCCTGTTTAACAATCACTGATTAAGAAGAATTATTCTTATCTATTTTTTCTTATTCTACCTCATTCTGCCTTTATGCTTGTGCACATTATTGGCTTAAAATCTGGGACAGGGCAGGGCTACAGTGTTGTGCTTCCGGAGAAATTACAAACAGGAAAGTGGAACGTATATAGGTAGGTTGGTGTTTTTTTTACCCCAACTGCCTCTAACTAGTTCGTCAAAATTGTTTAAGATACAATTCTTGGATGGCAGATCTGCACAATCTCCTTTGATGCTTGTGAATAGATTTCCAGATCATCCTCAAATTGGAACTCTGCATGACAACTTTGTGTAAGTATGCATCCCTTCTATTCTCCACTAGTCCTCTAGCTTTAAGTACCCAATCGTATCATTTATGTCATCTGAAAGACTTAAATGGCTTATCTGGAAGCTTATGACTTTCCTCTAATGTTATGAATTTAGGCATGCAGTTAAGACTTTTCAAGATCACAAGTATTTGGGTACACGAATTAGGGTGGATGGAACAGTTGGGGAGTAAGTTATTTACAATATTAAACTGCAAATTGCATATTCATTTTCATTCTTATTTACTTATATTAATCCTCTAAACTCAAAGGTATAAATGGATCACATATGGAGGAGCAGGTACTTACCGGTCAGCGATAGGTTCTGGTCTGATGTACCATGGAATACCAAAAGTGAGTTTTCATCTCCAGATAATCTTGTTTATCATTGCCATTTGTTTTTATTTTTTTTTTTGTTTCTTTGTGAATCTTAAAATTGTTTTGAATATCTGGTTGCGTATCTAAAGTTGTAGGTCCATAATCTTCACCGAAAATCCAATTTTTCTTTTTGTGCTTTAATTTTTTGGGTGCAGGGATCTTGTATTGGACTATATTTTATCAACAGACCTGAGTGGCTGATTGTTGATCATGCCTGCTCAGCATATTCTTACATCTCTGTTCCTTTGTATGACACTCTCGGTGGGTTCTTGTCGGTTCAATGAGCTATAAATGGATTCATTCCTAGTTTGCCTATGCCCGCAGGGTAGTTAAAATTTCTTTTTCTTTTTTCTTTTTTGTTTTCTTCCCGTGCAGGCCCAGATGCTGTCAAGTATGTTGTGAACCATGCTGGTGTACAAGCAATATTTTGTGTCCAACAGACACTAAACATTGTGAGTTTGTTCCTGGTTTCTTTCACAATTTAACACTCAACTAATCCCTATAAGTTAGTCAAGTACATCTTCTTTGGTCATCCCACTCCATGAATGCTTGTACATTTTTTTTTCAATACTGGTGAGCTAGAACGTTTTTTTTTTTTTTTTGATAAATGGTGAGCTAGCACGCTACATGCTAATATTTAATATTAATGGGCTATGAAAATCTGATCCTAACTTAAGTAATCATCTTCTTAAAATTTTTTGTGATCTATATGGTAGATTTTATTGCTCTTTTGGAGGATTCTATCTTGAAAATTATCCCAGAAATCATATGTTAATTTTATGACCCTTTTGTCTAGACAAATGAATTGATTTGTCAGTACTTACGAGTTTCATGGTCTAACAAGTGTTCTGTTATATAACAAATCATAAGTGGGCCTTAAAACATGAAAAACCTTGTAATAATCAATTTAAACCATTTAATGATTTGACCAGCAGGGGGATCCCTTGTCTCTCCTACTTTTATTTGTGTGATGGAAGTTTTGGGGAAATTGACTTTGAGAGCAGTATCAGGTGGTTTTTTGGAAGGTATTACAGTGGGTGAGAATAACTTGGAGATTCCCTTGTTACAGTTTGCTGATGATTTAGTATTCTTTAACTTTACAAAGACAAAGGAAGGGGATGCTGAAATGGAGGAGACTGGGAAGTTTATGGCTGCAGGGAAGTGGAAAAGGCCTTTACAGGTTGAAGCTAAAAGTTTGCTCTTTGAAAAATGTAGGAGTTGGTCTTTAAAGATCAGGGAAGAGAGGAAAGCTACAATCTTCCTAGTCAGAGAAGCCGCACAATGGTTGAAGGGTTTTGTTGATGGTGCAATGCTTTCTATTAGAACACAAGGGTGGAAAAGTTCTTTGAGTATACCGAATAGAAGGTATGAGATGGTGCTGCGGTGGAATAGGAAAGGGTGGTATGTGACAGTCACAGAGATCTTTGAAGATGATAAAAGGCAAATGGTTTGCCTGTCGGTAGGAATGGAAACAGGGCAGGGCGGGGCTGGGTTTTCCATGCCCCGTCCCCGACTGCGAACTCAAAAAGGGGTAAAGGGCTAGTAAGTCCCAACCCCATCCTTGTCCCCGTAGGGAACAGGGATCCCCGAATTTGCCCCGTCTTGCTCCGGTCCTATGTGCAAATTGATTTTTTTTTATTTTTTTTGAAGCCTACTTAGAACTATTTTATATATAATATAATATAATATAATATAACTAACATAATATAATATAATATAAAGATACACACTTTTAGTCAGGCTGGTTTAGGGCCTAGGTTGGGACGGGGTAGACAATGGTTCTTCCATGTTGGAGTTTTTCAGAAACCATCTTCCAGCCACTGCAGTCCTTCCCTTCCGGCAGTGTTGGTGAGGTAACATAGAAGAACTAGTGTCTGATAGAAATCTTTGGTAGGGTGTCTATAAGGAGGTGGTGGAGAGTTATTAGAGGCTCCACAAGAATAATCTGGAAAAGGGAGTGTGAGAATTTGAGAGAAAAAATGAATTGATTGTATTGTCTTGGAAGGAGCATATACACAGCTGTATATAGAATTAAAGAGCTAACTTACATGGTGATAAAATGGGAAACTAGCTTTTCCTAGAAAACTAATTTCTATATCAGTGGGATTCTCCAATTAATATCCCATGATTCTAGGATATTCCATGATTCTAGGAAACTAACTTATGTATGTTTCCTAAACTGATGGACCTAAAATTATGGAGAATCAATCAAAGAGTCAATCTTCTACTTTCCAACACTCCCCCTCAAGCTGGTGAATATGCATCTTTCATTCCCAGCTTGGAGATAAGTCCTTGGAATGCCACACTGCAAAGCCCTTTTGTCAGCACATCTGCCAATTGACCTTTCGTTGAGACGTATGGAGTGCAAATTAATCCGCTATCCAGCTTTTCCTTTATGAAATGCCTATCTATCTCAATGTGCTTTGTCCTGTCATGTTGGACGGGATTGTGGGCAATGTTAATAGCTGATTTGTTGTCGCAGAATAATCTCATTGGACCTTCCYATCTGATCTTTAGGTCTTCCAAAATTATCTTGAGCCATAGTAATTCACATACTCCCTGAGCCATTGCCCTAAATTCTGCCTCCGCACTTGATCTAGCTACCACATTCTGCTTCTTACTCCTCCATGGCACAAGATTTCTTCCAAGGAACGTACAGTAACCTGTAGTGGACCGCCTATCCA
>NW_010729077.1:5446581-5477953 GCF_000365185.1 Nelumbo nucifera | reverse complement strand
CATTCTTGAAAAGTCATCAACAAAAATAACAAAATATCTGTGTCCATTATATGACATCACTTTATAAGGACCCCAAACATCTRAATGAATTAAAGAAAAAGGACTCGACACACGGTTATCAACCCTAGAACTAAAGGGAACACGATGGTGTTTCCCAAATTGACATTTATGGCCCTAATGGATATAGGGAGAGGGATCAGTGTTTTGAAAGCACAAGGCATAGGGGCCAATTTGTGCCCGAGGCGCGCACCTTTTTGAAGCAAGGCGCAAAAAAAAATGCTAAAAAATAAAATTGTCAGAAACTTCAAGAAATGCCAAAAAAATATTAAACATAATATTAATAAAAATATAAACTTGAATTTTAAAATAAATGTTTTAAAAAACCTATTATCTAAAATTAAAATACATAAACATAACATGTAAAGAATATTCAAATGAGAATTTAAAAATAAAATCAAACATATAAAACATATGGGGATTGTGGGAAGGGCCATAGTGTGTAGGTGGGGACTAGGGTCTTTAATGTAATAAGGATTGTTGAGGAATCCAATAGGCGAGGCAAAGAACTACAACCAGCATGAGGAAGTTCAATGAGTTTGTAAATTCTTTTGAGTTTAAGAAATTGCCTCTCTTGCACAACAACTTCATGTGGTCCAATCTCCATACCAACCCAACTTGCTCTTAACTTGATAGATTTCTTTTCGCAGTGGATTTGGAGAATTATTAGGAAGATTTGGCCTCGAGGGCCTTGCATTAGAATAACTTCTGATCATTAGCCAATTTCCTTGTCCAGGGATGATCAAAGGGGAAGGGTCCAACTCCATTTAGGTTTGAGATATATGTGGCTTTGTCATCTAGTATTTAAAGAAAAAGTTAAGGAGTGGTGGGGAGAGAGTAATCAAATGATAAAATGGGAGGGTCTGAAATTTCATCATAAGCTGAAAGCTTTGAAAGCCAAAATAATGGACTGGAACATTTGACAGTTTTGGAGATTAGAAGAGAGAAAGCAAGATGTAATTGATCAAATTGAGCTTTTGGATGAGAAAGAAGGAGAGGGAACCTTTGGAGAAAATGATAAGCAAGAGAGAAGGATATTAAGGAAGTAACTGGAGGATTTGATGACTCAATCATTTGATAGAAAACATGGCTCTTGATGGAGCACAATGGCAGGACCGGATTTGTGTAGTTTACCCCAAATAATTTGGATTGAGGCTGAGTTCAGTTGTCTATTGGTATTTTTTATGGTATCAAAGTATAATCCTCTGAAGTCTTTTAGATTTACTGATTGCTTGTGTTCATGTCTCTTATGCAAAATTCTTTTGAATGCGCCACATTCATATGTTGTTTGTCCAAACTGTGCTCCTGCAACATTTCTTATGTAGTCACCTGGAATTTACAGTTGCTGAGCTTCTTATCTGAGATCCCAACAGTACGTCTAATAGTGGTATGAAAATTTCACTTGATCCCCCTTGTTTTTTATTTTGGCCTTGAACAAGCTGAAAATATGATTTATGCTGATTTTCCAGTTGTCAATTTTTATATATACTCTCTGTCACAGGTAGTTGGAGGTTTAGATGGACAAATACCATCACTTCCATCAACAGCAGGGGTTGAAGTTATATCATATTCAAAATTACTTAGTGAGGTAATTGCATTTTCTTCTTTATCTACAGTTATGCATCTATTTATGGAAACACAATTATGGAGTAATGATTGAATGCTTTAAAGATTATTTTATGCATGAAAGCAGAAAATGATATTGGGGCTAGAAAAATGTGACAGTAGGAACGATAGCAGGTCTAGGAAGTAGGTTCTACCTATTGAAATTTTGAACCCTAATATTTATTTTTCTTTCTTTAAATTGTTTTTGCACTATTAAGGATAAATGACTCCTGTGTTTAATCTGCATCTTTTAACTATGGGTATGCCAGTAGATCTCTGATTCGTTGTAGCAGTGGGATCAAATCCCACGACTACTAGGGTTGGGGGGTTAAGGGGATGGGCTACCCCTGTTGTGTAGCCCCATGAAGCCTCAGAAAAAAACTATGGCTATGTTAGTAATTGTTTAACCTTGTTCTTTCTGTATCTGTACTTCACTAGACTAGTAGTAGTAGGACGAGAAGTGGTCATATATGAAATGTAGCAGGATCGGTTGCATTCATTGTGGCAGATTTGTCTTTGAAGTACTCTGTCTGACCCGATCTACAAAACTTCTTAACCTGGTTATATTCATTATGGCTACCCCTTTTTGGTTATTTGGTTGTTGTTGTCCTATCATTATTCCTTATAGCTAGCTATTGAGCTAATAAGGAAAGAATTATGTCAGGATGCAAAGGGGAAGAAATGGTTGTATCGCAATCAAATCCACCGGAGGGAAAGGTCTAGGCTTCCTGTACTAGGGTTTGGTCATTTCTGCCCAGGCCTTTATCAAGCTTGAACATAATGCAGGCCGGGCCTGGGCCAAGCAAATCCTAGGCCTAGACAGCCTGCCCTGGCCTAGAGGTTTTATATATGTTTAGTATTTTTTATATTTTACCTATAATTTTAAATAGTTCAGATATATACTATTTATAATATATTTTTTTATATATGTAAAATTTATAGTATATATATTACTATATTAAAATACATGTAACAAATAAACAAGAGACCAATAAGCGGTCTACTTGCATCCAAAAAGTGAAAAGAGAATCTCCCAAATACCTGATTCAAATGAACAGGAGATTAACAAATGAAAAGAAGATTCAGCATTTGCTTTGCATAAGAAACACATATTGGGTGATAGGCGCCAGTAAGGCTTCTTGTTTTAGAGTAAGTCACAAGTATTTATCTTCATATACACCAATCAAAGACAAAAACTATTTATCTTCTTATGAAAAGCCACCAAGCAGAAAGCCCTAATTTTTGTTGGGACCAGCCTTCTCCAAATGGAAAACTGGAAAACAGCTTGGGATATAGGATCATGAGATTGTTCCACAGAGGAAGATGCAAATGAGAAAGAAGCAGAATGACAGGAGTCCAAATATGAGAGTCTGGTTTGGACTTACTCTCTTGGGAGCTGCAGTATACCCAAGAGGGTAATGTTTGCTTCTAATACATTTAAATGGTTCCTAGGAGATTTCCAGAAGGGTTTTATTTTTCACAAAATCACCATCTTTAATGCGTGTTGCAAGTTCCTGCTTTCATTCACACTGATTTAAAATCCTTTTGAAGATGCAATGGATTTTGCACATTATGAGAAACCTCAGGTCCTCAGCTGATATATATTTTGTTAAATTTTATGTTTGTCTGTATCAGCTCAAAGGAGAAGCTTTTTATCTCTCTTGGATTTATTGAACATGGCTCTCTTTCCTGATTAGATTGAGCTATTTTTCATTATCTTCTGGCAAATTAGTTTAATTGTTTTATTTTGATTGCTATGGTTTAATTGTTTTATTATTATATGATTGGATGGCATTTAGGGTCATAGTAGAGTTCAGCCTTTTTGCCCTCCAAAACCGGAAGATGTTGCAACCATCTGCTATACTAGTGRTACAACTGGGACACCAAAGGTATTATATTTTATGTTTTTGTTAACTGATTTCCCTATCTTCTTTTGTGTCCGAAGTGTTTTCTGGTAATATCTTGGTTCTTATATTAACTACATAATGTGGTTTTGTTCCTCTGAGAAGGGAGCTGTATTAACTCATGGAAATTTGATTGCAAATGTTGCTGGTGCTAGTTTTTCTCTCAAATTCTGCCCCTCAGATGTGTGAGTTTATTTGATTTCTTTCTGTTACACAGTATACTGCAAATGTTACTTATATACAGCTACTTCACATTCGTTTACTGAAGTAATTTGTTGATTTTGGCAGTTATATATCGTATCTTCCATTAGCACACATTTATGAACGGGCTAACCAAGTTCTATCGGTATACTATGGAGTTGCAGTTGGTTTTTACCAGGGGGTATGTATCTCAACTCTTAACTGAGTAGCATTCCTGCAGCAAATTTCTTTGATCTTTTGACATTATTTTTGCATATAATTTGCTATTCTGTTACACAATCTGATCTAATAATTTGAAAGCAGGAACCACTGGAGTACGTAAGTCATGTAGATTCTAGTGCAATGTCTAACCATAAACAAACAAATAGAAAGCATGAGAAGCATTTTATGTTACATCTTTAGTCCCAACTATTTTAGGCAGTTAAATCATAAATGGCATTGTCAGCACTAGCTGAGATTTTTATATATAGAAAATCATAAATGGTGTTGTCAGCACTGGTGGGATTGTTATACATTGAAAATTTTCTGTTATGGTTCTTGAGAAAATAACCAAAATTCATGAAGTAGGTGATATTTTAGGGGAAACAGGTTAATTCCAACCTCCAAGTATTCATCTTTTTTTTTTTTTTTTTTCAAAATTCTACATTGTTGAGCTCTTGTGAAAATTAAGATTTACATCTCCTTTCCTCAAGTAAGCTAACAATAAAACTGGAAAGTTTCATTGACACAATTGAACAAAACTTAAGATGCTTTGGATTTTCTCTCCTCCATCCTCAGAAGTTAAGAATTTCATTTATTTTGAAGCTTTTTAGAAGGAAGAAGATTATATGCTGGTAAAAGGATGAAAAAAGAAAGTTGATCTGCTTTTTTTTGGTAAATCTACTCTGTAAAACCTTTTGGTCAATGTTGAAGATCAGAATTTTATACAAAATAGGGGTGGAGGAGACTCAAAAGGAAATTGACTGAAACCTATAAAGAATAGACAATCAAGAGCTAGGAAGTCAAAGTTTGGGCTCAACCATCTGAGATTCTGAAGGGAAAGTGCTGTGAAGATTGTAATCCCACACTGGTACACTGAATAGAAAAAATGGAGATAGAGAGGGGGATGGAAAGCTGGAGAAGTGAAGGCTTGGTGAACAAGGAGAAAAATATAATCTCTCAATTGTCCACTAATTTTATATTTTTAGATGTGGAACCTGGCTTTCTGACTTAAGAACACCTGAGGGTTTAGGTCCCTCCATTCACAATAAAAGAGGTCTGTTTTACTCCCCAAATCCTCAACATCTTGAGGAGATTCCTAAAACCTGGTTCTTGTTTGGTCATGGCTGATACATTTGCCAACTCATGTTTTTTGTGAATACAAATGTACCATATTTTTTTTTTTCATTAACCAGATCAAATAACTTCTGAAGTATAAGAAGAAATGAAAAAGATGTTCACCCCAAACACCAGAGCTTTAGCCTCTATGATATGAACGTTTGAAAATTCAGGGCCCAAAACTCCCCAAACCAGCCTTGGCTATTTTTCTCTGATCCTTGATCTCCACCTGCTTTACACCTAAATCTTCTGTAGGAGGGTAAACCAACAAAACACAAGCTGAGAGAGAGAGTGCAAATGGGCCACTACACTCCGTTGTGTGAATCAATGAAGTGCAAAACAGCTACTACTAAACAAGCCATTATAATAATTGTTTGGGGTGCTAAATAAGGGTGCAACTTGTTAACAGTCCCAATGATGTATTATATTACTGTGGTCCTTGTTGTATTACACACACACACACACACACACACACCCACCCACCCACCCTTTGGGGTGGGGTCAATTCAGAACTCCTCAACTGAAGCTAGGGCTGTTTTGATCAACCCTAGCCTAGCTACTCTATTTGCGGTTTCAGCAAGGGAAATGTTCATAGAACTCTCTGGGAAAGCATCTATTTGAACTGGGTTTCAGGAGAGTGAAGGACTTCAGTAAGGCTTTGGTAGGGAAGTGGTTATGAAGATTTATCTTAAAGGAGGATAATGCTTTATGGAGAAGAATGGTGGTGGGAAAGTATGGGATGGTAAGATTCGGGTGGGAATCCAAAAAGGTGAGATCTTCTTATTGGATGAGTGTCTGGAAAGTAATCATGAATTTTGGGAAGATGATTGGTGTGGGGCAGGCAAGTTATGCGAACTGTATCCAAGGTTATACAGACGGGCCGAGGATGAAGTATCTATAAAGGATTGCTATGATAGAAGGGGGGATCAGCTGATCTGGTGTCCAAAGTTCAGAAGGCCTCTAATAGACAGAGAGGTGGAGGAATGCTTACACCCGCTGGAGAAATTAGAGGAAACAAAGCCATCACCTCAAATAAGGGGTGAACTGTGGTGGAAAGAGTTTCAAGTGGATATTTGGCCATTCTTAGGGATGACTCAGATACAGCGTTTGGGGAATTCCAATTCCCCCAAATATCGAGGCATTTGCATGGCTCGTGGCAATGGACAATATCTTGATAGTGAATCATCTGAAGTCCAGGGGCTTTTGCATGGCCAGCATGTGTTTTCTTTGCATAGAACAGGAGGAAACTGTTACTCATCTTTTCATATCTTGCAAGGTAGCTGGTTTCTTGTGGAAGTTCTACACCTCACTGTTTGGATTTCCAAATTTTCAGCCAGAAACTGCAGCAGAAATTTTTCTACTTGGCCAAAGTTAAGAGGAAATAAAAAAGAAAGAACTCTCTGGAGCTGCTTACTGTTTGCTATTTGTTGGAACGTGTGGAAGGAAATAAATAGAATAGTTTTCGAAGACAAATACTGGAATCTCCATAAGATTGTAGCGGCTGTCAGTAACTTGATTGTAGATTGGATTTTGGTCTCTCCAGCTTTTATCCAAGTTGTAAAGAGGAGGTTGGTGTATTTCCCTCTTCTGCTCAATCAGCTTCTTCCTTTCTCTTGGGACCCTAGATTTGGTGTTGCCCTAGTGTTTTCTTCTTCCTAACTACCCAATTGTAGTTCTTTATGAGCTCTGAAAGATATTTCACTCTTCTTTCAGTTAGACAGTCCTGGAACACTGCTGGTTTGGACTGTTAACACTAAGAACTATCAAGTTGGATCTGTTTTGGCATGCTTTTTGGTGATTTTGATTCCTCTATAGGGTGTTATATTTCTGTGGACTGTACAACTGAAGTTGTTTGATTATACATATCTGGACCTGGTTTCTCTTCTGTTTCTTTACGTTTTTTCTGGACTGTTTATTTTTATTTGTGATGGCTGAAAAGGACATTATTCTGATGAAGTTTGATAGAACCAACTACAGTATGTGGAAGTTCCATTTTGATTTCTTTGTTGAAGGAAAGGGGCTGAAAGGCTTTTTAAATGGGACAGTTTGTAAACCTAATGAAATAGACACTAAGGCTTTTACCCAGTGGAAGCTTGACAATGGGAAATTAGTCTCTTGGATTCTATGAGAAGACTACGAACAACCTATGAGATGTATTCCTATTTGGAAAAGGTGTATCACCAGTCCAACTTGTCAAGACAATATCAGATTGAGTTTGAAATATTTATTTACAACTAGGGTGAGAAAAAGATACTAGAACACTATGCGGGCTTCATTGATTTATGGGTAGAATATGAACTGGTTTACTTTGACTCGTCTAATTCATTAGAGTGTGTTAAATATCTGCAACAACATTTTGAGAGAGGAAGGTGAACCAGTTCCTTATTAGACTGAGACCTGAATATGAGATAATAAGGTCTAATATTTTGAGCAGAGACACCGTTCCGGATTTTGATTATATGATGGAGAGTTGTTGAGGGAAGTGACTAGACTCATGATTGCTGCAAACATAGAGGGGAAGCAACTTGACTCAGGGGCTGATATAGTTTTTATTGCACAAGGGAGTAAGAAATCTGGCGGAAAGGATCTTTTTAAAACCCAAATGTTATGAATGTAGAGGGTTTGGACACATAGCTTCACACTGCAAGAAAAAAGAATGTTTGTACTTATTGTAAACAGCATGGTAATATCATTTTGGACTGCCTAGTTTGTCCCTCTAAGGGTACTGTGAAGAAGAATCAGCCACTTGGATCTACTTTTTTAGACAGAAGTCAGAAGTTTTTCCAAGCTTTCAGTTGTTTCATGCTATGGTTTGAGTTCAGTTTCAATCAAGTGTGTAGATCTTACGCTCTGACTCAGGGGGAGATTATAGTGGTGGTGAATCTCATGGTTATTTGAAACATCATGGCATACAAATTCAATGGAGCTATCCATACACTCCTTAGCAAAATGGTGTGGCAGAATGGAAAAATGGCCATGTTCTCAGTGTTGTGAGGACTCTTCTGCAAGAGGCACATGCGCTTTCTTCATTTTGGGTAGAGGCAACTAGTACGGTCGTGTATCTCCTCAACATAAAATGTTTGGTTGCCCTCCAATCCAAATCTTTCTCATCTTCATGTTTTTGAATGTCTATGTCTTGTACATGTTTCCTCTCGTGAACTATCTAAACTTTCAGCTCAATTGGTCATGTGTGCCTTTGTGGGATACAATCTTAAACACAAAGGGTTTCTTTGTTATGATCCCTCTGCCCGTCGTTTTCGTAATTCTAGGAATGTGGTTTTTCTTGAGCATATCTGCACCTTCTGTTTTTATTTTGTATGACTTTGATTCACATGATGCTTTGTCTTCAA
This sequence comes from Nelumbo nucifera, assembly GCF_000365185.1. The sequence goes on along the minus strand of NW_010729077.1, from coordinate 5,469,519 downwards.
CTACTATACAGGATCTTCTCGTCTTCTCTCGTAAGCGAGTTCATGGTCTAGTGCCTGTGCCTCTGACCCCCCTTCCTCTTGGTCCAGATCCTTAGTCCATCTAAGATCACCATGTAATGTAAGTGATACTCTTGTTTCAAATACCCATGTTGTTCCTTTCGTTCCTTTTTGTCATTCTACTCTTGTTTCTAGACCATCCGATTACTATGGTTTTCCTTCAGACTATAGTTCCTTTCCTACTGTTTTGTCTTCCACAGATATTCCTTATTCTTACTAGCAGGCCATTAGCAGTCCTCAGTGGAGAGGTGCCATAGATGCAAAGATTCAATCTCTACACGAGAACGTCACTCAGGACCTCATCCCAGCTCCTTTAGATGGCTCTATCATTTGGAGCAAGTGGGTTTACTTTATCAAGTTGAAACCTGATGGTTCTCTAGATTGATACAAAGCTCATCTTGTGGCCCAGGGTCATACACAGGAGTATGGCATTGATTATGAGGAAACATTTTCTCCAATGATCAAGATCACTACATTTCATGTTCTATTAGCCCTTTTTGTATTATATTGTTGGACTATTTGTCAATTGGATGTGACAAATGCCTTCTTACATGGGCATCTCAAGGAGACCGTATATATGAGACCCCCTCTTGGGTACTATAGTGATCCTTCCCTTGTATGCTGGTTAAAGAAATCTCTCAATGGGGTGAAGCAAGCTCCTTGGGCGTGGTTTGAAAAATTCATGGATGTTGTAAATGCTGGGTATAGCTGGAGTGCTTCTGATGACTCTCTCTTTGTTCAAAGAAGGCCTTAGGGTATTATGATTTTCCTCTTGTTTGTGGATGATATGTTGTTGACTGGAGATGATGTAGAGGGAATTCAAGACCTTAAGTCTCTTCTTCATAGTTCCTTTCACATGAAGGATTTGGGTCTTGTCACCTATTTCTTAAGACTTGAAATCCAAATGAGTCACTGGGGATATTTCATTTGCCAACATAAGTATGCCTATGATCTTGTCATGTTGGCCGGCCTCACTGATGGTAAATAGGTTGATACTCCATTGGAGTTGAATGTTAAATTTTCCAAGTCAGAAGGTTCTTTATTGCTTGATGCCTCCCTTTATCGACAACTTGTGGGGTCTCTCATCTATCTCACTATGATTCATCCTAACATCTTGCATGCGGTTTAGGTTGTGAGTCAGTTTGTCTTTGTTGCTTGTCTACCCCATTTGATTGCTGTACATCAAGTTATTTGCTATGTTCAGAGCATCTTATTACAGGGACTGTTCTTCTCTTTGTCCTCTCCCCTCTATTGATATCAAAAGTAGATAGGGAGGGGATAATAGATGGTTGTAAGATCAGAAGGAATAATGTCTTTGTAACTCATCTCTAGTCTACAAATGATATTATCTTTTTTTTTGTGAGGGAAGCGAGTTGAGAAGAGTGAGAAATCTTAAGGAACTAATATTATGCTTTGAGAGAATTTCCAATCTAATGATCAATTTTGAAAAGAGCTATGTAGTAGCGGTCATCTGGTTGACAATGAAGTTGAGTCTATTGCAAACTCTTTGGATTGCTCTATTTCTTCTTGGTCCATGACTTGTTTGGGTTTAACTTTGATTAAGGCTACGCTTTCCAATTTACCAGTTTATTATCTCTCTATGTTTAGGATCCCAGTAGGGAGGCTAAGAAATTAGAAAAATTAATGAGAGATTTTCTTTGGAAAGAAGGGGAGGAGTAAAAGGATTACTTAGTTAATTGGGAGACAGTTTGTCGGAGTAAAGAGGTAGGTGGTCTGGGATTTAGGTAATTTGGTCCTAAAAAATGAAGCTTTATTGGGGAAGTGGCTGTGGAGATGGCCTCTGGAAAGAGAAAGTTTGTGGCACAGGGTTGTGYTTAGCATTCATGGATGTTTTGTCTCTATTTGCGATGCTGGGGTATCTCATCGGGCTACCCAAACAACACCATGGAAGGCAATACATGGCGTCCTTCCCAATTTCCTTCAATTTGTAAGGTATGACACTTGCTCTGGAAATTTGGTTCTTTTTTGGGAAGACATTTGGGTGGGTAATCAACCTCTAAAAGACCTATTTCCTTCTCTGTATGCTCTTTCCCTTTATAAAAAGGAGGTTATCTCTATCTTTCTTCCCCCTCTGGTTTTGCCTTTATTCTTGAACTGGGACTTTCGTTTTTGTAAGGGCTTAAGGGAGGAGGAGCTTGCTTGTGTTATTGAACTTCTATCCATTCTAGAGAGTGTTTGTTTGGACCCCTCTTCTGATAAAAGGGTCTATCCCAAAGGGTTCTTTCACTTGTGCATCATTCTTCAAATCCCTTTGCTTGAGTACTTCATTTGAGTCTTTCCTAGTGAAAGAAGTGTGGACAAAGCCTGTGCCTCCCAAAATTGCTTTTTTTGCTAGGAAGTGTACCTTGGTAAGATTAATACTTTGGAGAACTTACAAAAGAAAAAAACTTTTCGTTTATTTATCCCGAAACTGGTGTGTACTATGCAATTCTCATAGTGAGGACTATTACCATTAACTAGTTTCTTGTTCCTTTGATTTAGCTCTTTGGGATTGGATGTTTGTTTTGCTTGGATGTAGGTGAAATCAACCAACATAGGTAAAATTATTATTTTCACCAACTACCTTTGCTTGCCCAACAAAAAGAGGGATTAGTATGCAGTGTTTTAAAAGGTGTGGGAGGCGTACGCCTGGAGGCACTCCCAAAACGCCCAGAGGCGTATGCCAGAGGCGTTGACACCTCTGAGGCATACGCCTCAAGTGCAAGAGGCATACGCCTCATGCACATCTTATATAAAAAGATAGAATAAAAGAAAAAAGAAAAAATAAAAAAAGGAAAGGAAAGGGAAGGGAAAGAAAAAGAAAGAAAAAGAAAGAGAAGAAAAAAAAAGAAAAGGAAAGGAAAGGGAAGAAAAGATAAGGGGAAAGAAAGTGGGTTGCCCCCTGCCCCTTCGGCATAATAAACCGCTTCGACAAGACACCCCCCCCCCCCTTCAACTAATGCTATGCATCTTTATTCCTCTTAATATAAAAGATTTTTATTAAAAATAAAGAAAAAGTGAGATCCCCCTTCCTCTTCATCCTCTTCCCCTTCCTCCTCCTAACCCCGCTCCTGTTAAAGAGGCTTACGCCTCCTTATGTTTGGGAGGCTTACTCCTCTTGTGTTCTGAACTGCGCCTCATGCCTCTAGGTAGTGGAATGCCTTGTGTCACATCTCCACATTTTAAAACATTGGGAGTATGTGGAGATGTTTAAGAGCAACCACCTTATGGACAATTTGGGAAGAAAGAAACACTAGAATTTCCGAAGATAAAGAGAGGTCCTTTACAGAAGTGAAGGAATGTATCTTAACCAGGGCTATCTATTGGCTGAAATCCTTGGCTTCTTTCATTTCCTTTTCATTTTATGACATCTGGAGGAATTGGGCCATAGTTGCACACACTTCAGTTAAAAAAACTAGAGCCACTACAGTTTGGGTAACTCCTCCAAAAGGATTTTTTAAACTGAATTTTGACGGATGTAGTCAGGGTAACCTAGGACCGTCTGGCATTGGAGGAGTATTGAGGAAGGAGAATGACAACATTATATCCTTATTTTCAGGCCCGATAGGGATAGGTGACTCTACAAGAGCTGAGATATTGGTTGCAGTACAAGGAATTCAGATTGCTACTCAACTAGGAGTGGATAACCTAGTAATTGAAGGGGATTCTAAGGAGATTGTGGGCTGGCTGTCAAATCTAGACTTAGTTGTTTGGAGTTATAGGGATCTCATAAAAAAGTTAAATGTTTAACAAGGCACATAACATGTAGATATTAGTGGGTGGGTAGGGAGGCAAATGCCTTGGCTGATTATCTTGCTAAACGGGGGTCTACTAGGGACCATTTATTTTGGGCAGCATTGTAATTTTACTTCTGATCTCTTGTAGTGTTTAGGGGAGGCTGCGTATCATGCGTTTCCAAGGGATTCTTGTAAAATCTTATTTCTCTTGATTAATGAAATCATTTTTAATTATCAAAAAAAAAAAAGTATACATCCTTTCTACCACCAGGTAATAGAAAACCAAGACAGCCAAGACTTATCTAAACTTTGAGAGCATGCTGATTGGACCAATAAGTTGGTAGAAAGACCTAACCCACCCACCAAAGGACAATGGAAGGGTGGTTTGCCTCGGCTAGGAAAGAACCCTATGTAATTGACAAGAGAAGTTAAAAACTTGTCAACTGAAAGTCTGTTGGCTAAGGACCTTTTGGTCGAGAGTTCATGGGCTTGCTAKGGCCTCCTCCGCTAGTATACCCATGCAGTATGTCTGAAATCTTGATGATTATGAAAAGGTTAATAGATGACGGAAAGATCCATTCACATGAGCCACTTAGAACACCCACAGAGCAAGAAAGAAACAGTCCTCATTGGTGCAAGTTTCACTAGGCAGCTGCACATCATGGACTGTTATCACTTGAGCATATATTTGGGAGGTTAGTGCAAGTAGAGGACTTTGTGAATCCTGGAGGTGGCACTATAGACACTGATCCTTTACCCCAACACTTTTCCCTGCGTCAATTCATGTGATTGTGACTGTACAACATGAACAAGCTGGTCTTAATGTGTTGGCTGCTTGATTTGCTCAAAGTGATCATCTGCAGAAGTTCTTGTAGGTTGATAGAGTCGGGGAGAAGGGATTGAAATTGATGTTGAGGACTCTAGCAGATGTAAAAAAAGGAAAAGTTGTTATCTACCCCACTAGGAATGACCCAGGAAGTAAAATTAGCTTGGAAGACATGATGGTGGCAACCTTTATCTCTTCAGACCACTTTATGTCATGGTGAGGCTGAATGCTTATGAAGCGAGAAGAGTTTAGATTGACCTTGGAAATTTAATTAATGTCATCTCTCATCAACACTCTTAGATCCATGGGCATCAATGAAGGCCAAATGACGGGCCTGCCATTGGAGGTATGTGATTTTAATGCTAATCTGTCCATGACTAGGGATCCATTGTGGTTCGTGTCAAGCTCAGTCCTTTCAGAACTTGGGATGATTTTCAGGTGATTATAGGAAAGATGGTGTACCATATCTTGCTTAGGAGGCCATTCCTACACCAATTTGGCTTGGTTCCCTCCACATACCATCAATGCATGAAGGGAATCCATAGGAATAGAAAAATCTGCATTGTTGCAACTTGCACACTGTTTGAATATTCTGAAATGTATATGCATGATGTGATCTACTACATCATCTACCTTCACTTGCTGTGTAGAATGACAGAATAGTTAAACTTGAATTGCCAATACAATCATTCATAAAAGTTAACATGTTTATGAGCACTGACTTTGTAGAAATATTTAACCAGTATAATGTTTACAAACTTTTTCTTAGGATAAGTAGATCTTTTTGTTTTTTGTTTCTTTAATTCTCCCAGATATGGCTTCCATCTATAACAAGTTAACTATGTATTCTGAAGCGTGTTTGCTATGTTAATGTAAGAATTGCACCTTCATATTGCAACAACCACACTATAATGTGGTCCAAGTCCAAACTTTTTAAGGAAAGGTTGAACTTTTTCTTGTACAACATTTATATGCTAAATAATGGGATTTGTGTACAGGACAATTTAAAGTTGATGGATGACATGGCGGTTCTAAGACCAACAATATTTTGCAGTGTTCCTCGACTGTATAACAGAATCTATGCTGGGTAAACCCAACTTTTTTTTTGATTAGTGGCGTAAACCCAACTTACATTTTGCAAGGTCTTTCATTTTTTTTTTCACTGAGTCTGCAATTACAATCTTAATTGCTGCAGTATTATAAATGCTGTGAAGGCATCTGGGGCTCTACGTGAGAGGCTTTTTAATGCTGCATATGATGCCAAGAAGCAAGCAATAATGAGTGGTAAATGGATTAACGAGTAGATTACTTATACAAGAAAGCATAGAAATTCTAGCTGTCTTCTCTGTCCTTGGTTATTAATACTATGTACAATTTAAAGTCTACAGTAGCAACATTCTGTAAAGAAGAAAGGTACATTTAATGATTTTACAAGTGGATAAAATAGGACAATTTTCCCTGCAAGGAGAACAGTTATCGATAACATTTTTTTTGTTGATAAGCAAATGAGATTTTATTAAGAAATTAAACCAAAAAGTGTACAGAGACAATTTGCTAAGGAAAGTGTACAGACAAGCATCTCAAAAGAGCTGTGAGATGCAGCCTCAGGTACAAATCAGCTTTCAGATGAGCCCAAAACATAGATTCCCGAAATACCCCTTTCTTAGCTAAAGAATTTGCTAAACCATTAGCCACCCTCCTTTGCCACTGAATCCTTACAATCATATTAGAGGTTAACCATTTGAACTTCTTCACAGCTTCCCCGTAGGTCCAAATAACAGAGTCTGGATCTATTATCCCCCCAACTACCAGCTTAGAATTATCAATCTGTCCACATATAGCTGTCTTGCAAGCTGCACCCTCTGCAGAATGGCTTGGATTGCCTGTCTTGCCACCTTCATCCCTTAGCACTCCCCCTACACCTGAGGGCCCTGGATTGCCTGTTGCCATCAAAGTTAAGTTTTAGGAACCATTATTTAGGTGGAACCCATGCTGGATTAGGCTTGGCTTTAGCATCTGAAGAGTGTTCCATAGCTCCCCAATTCCACGAAATATCACCAAAGGAGACGGGAGAGAACAACTTTAAGGTCTTAATCCAATGTATAGCCTTAGTTTTGAGACAATCCCACAGAGCCTCCAAGTTTCTTTCTTTATCATTGAAAATTCTAGCATTCCTTTCTTCCCAAATGGTTCAAATCAGCGCAGCTCTTGCACACCTCCACAAAATTCTACCCCTTTGCTTAGACCAGCTGAAGAAAGAAGGGTCGAAAAGGCCATTGACTTGCACAGGTGCTGACAATCTACACCCAAAAATTTCCAATAGCTTTTCCCAAAGACTTTCAACCACTTGGCAAGAGACAAACAAATGATAACAGCCGTCTCCACTAGCTTTACAATGGATACACCAATTAGGGGATAAGCAAATCTTAGGCCTTCTAATTTGTAAGGTGTCCAAGGTATTTAACTTTCCATGGTAGACTTCCCAACAAAGAGCACTAACCTTGGGGGTGAAGAGTTTGAGAACAAGGAGGAGAAGAAAGAGGCACAAGTGAATACACCTTTTGGGTTAGGGGTCCACATTCTAGAACCCGACAAAGAGGGGTCCAAAGTAAAAGCCTAAAGGGCTCAAGAACTTTCAAAAGAAAAGCATCCTGGTCAAAGTTGTTAGAATTGACAGACAAGGGTATTCTAATCCTTTTACATTTATTTTATAAAAGGTGTTTTGTCTATTTTGTTTAAGTAGTGTGTACCATACATAATTAGGGGCATAAGAGTCTTTGTACCTGTGGATTACAAACATATAAATATAGTTCTGGTTGGCTGAGAGAGCTAAGTCAATTCTCTCAAGTTGAGACCATTCCTTTCAATTTTTTCTCTTTCTTCTTTCTTTCTCTCTTTTTCTCTTTCTCTCTTCCTCTCTTTCTTTTCTCTTCTTTCCTGTTTAGTCTTGGACTGAATTCAATGCTACCCGAACTGATAACATGGTATCAGAGCATTGATAGCCAACCCTTCCTCTTCTTTTTTTAACGCCTTCCATCATACGATATTGAAGATATCTCAATGATCGCTTGGTGGATTGGGGAGAGGCCACAAAGGAGTGATTATTTCTCTGTAAAGGAGGTTTTCATGCCTCCAATGGCTGTTGTAGTTGTTGTTTCAATGGAGTTCTAGAAACCCTCTATTTGATGCATTGAAGAGGGACTGTTAGTAATCAGTTCTTGTGTGGCAATTTAATTGAATGTGTTGAGAAGCTTGGACACAGGTGTTTTACTCCTTTCATCATCTTTTGTATTTGGGCGCCCAAGTATGGGATTTCTTGTAATTTTTCTTCAAAGTATAAATAACATTTTTGAGGGTGTGAATAGTAACACACACTCCTCTCTTCGATACATCCTTCTTCTCTTCTTCTCCTTCTCCTCCTTCTCTCCTCTTCTTTTACAAACCCTAGAACAACAACTTGGTATCAGAGCAAGGTAGAGGCTCTTAGGAACCCAACCCTTCTTCCACTGATCCTCTCCTGTGAGATGATTTGCTGACATCAGATTGCCAATGGATGGTGTCAGCAATCTGTTCAGGTGACGGTGGCAGTCAATGAATCTTACATGGTATGATTCACCCTGATTTTTTTGGTATGACTCTCGTGTTGGTTTGAAGTTTCTATGATTTTTTGTTGATTTTTCAAGGATAAAATTGCAGAAATTCCAGATTTGATGTCGAGCCTCATACAACAAGTTTAATGGGGTTTTCTACTGCAAAACCTAGACCATTTGGGTAATTTTACATGTTTGAAGTGAAGGGAAGTGGTCCCGTAATTTTCTAAGCCCTATACAATTTTTGGGAGAATTTCAACTCCTTTTATTTTGTCGCCAACCTAGTTTTTTGGCCTCCTTGTGTCTCTTGATCATGTGGTGATCTATTTTCTTGGGTCTTTTAGTTTGGTTGAGTATTGGAGGTCTTTTTGGTTGATGAGAAAGTGGTTTGATTGAATATGGAAGCATCCAAGGATGTATAGATGGTTTCCAACATGCTCCCAGGAAAAGAAAATATCTCCGGTGGTATGATAACCACTGTTAAACTTGACGGAACTAACTTTCTAGAGTGGTCCCTATCTGCAACGCTACCATCACAGGGAGAGGTAAACAGGGATTCATTATAGGAAAGGAAATGAAGCCAAATACTAAAGATCTGAAATTTACAAAGTGGGAGTAGGATAACTCCTTTGTAATGTCATGGTTGATTTGCTCAATGCAATCTCATATTGCCCGGAACTACATGTTTCTTCCAATTGATAAAGATATTTGGGATCAGTGTTTTAAAAGCGAAAGGCGCACAAAAAGCGACAGGTTCCAAATGCGCCTGAGTCACAAGGCAAGGCGCGCGCCTTTTTAAGAAAAGGCGCACAAAATTAAAAAAAAAACTAAAAAATAGAAAAAATAGAAAGGGGTTGAGCCCTATTTTACTGTTTCCAAACTAATATTTGCTGCTGATAAAAAAAAATATTGTGGAATAGTGGGGGCGGAGGAGGAGCTCGAGACTTCAACTGATACTGTGGAAAGAAGAAAGAAGAAAGAAGAACGTGGGGGCTGAGGGCTCGAGACTTCGACTGATACTGGGAGCCTGAGAAGCCTTGCATAGCAAGTTTTTTCTCTTGAGAGGGTCGTGAATTCTTTCTTTCGTATATACATATATGATTATAATCTATCTATAAAAGTCAATTTAACAACAAATAAAAAAACAAAGGGCAACCAAACATAGGTGCGCGCCTGGACCGTCTGGCACTTGCTCTGAGGTGCACGCCTTAGGCGCAAAGGCGAGCACCTTACTAAAGTGTCGCTGCCTCGACCCAGGTGAGGCGCCTGCTCTCAAAAACACCTCGCCTTGTGCCTCAGGTGACACTATTTGGGATAGGGTTGTTGTTACCTATTCCCAAGTTATCAATACTGCTAGAGTGTTCTAGCTTTGGAGGGAGGCTTGTAGTATACTTCAGGGGGAGAGATCTGTGGCTATGTATTTTTCTTCTCTACATTATATTTGGGAAATTTGGGAAGAAATGGATCACTTGAAAGCTTTGGTAGATGGATCCTGAAGATGGTGATAAATAATGAAAGTACATAGACAAGAATAGTCTTTCATTTCTTGGCTGGCTTAAACCCAGAGTTTGACTTTACTAGGTGTTAGCACCCGATTTTTGCTCAGTTTGTCGCCTAAACCTCTGATTTGCCCCAAATCCCTGATCAAACCCTTACGACCTCTCCGAAGCACCCAAAAACCCAGAAGACCCAAGTACATAGACAAGAATAATGAAAGTACATAGACAAGAATAGTCTTTCATTTCTTGGCTGGCTTAAACCCAGAGTTTGACTTTACTAGGTGTTAGCATCCGATTTTTGCTCGGTTTGCCGTCCGAACCTCCGATTCACCCCAAATCCTTGATCAAACCCTTACGACCTCTTCGAAGCACCCCAAAACCCAGAAGACCCAAGTTTCACCCCGAGAGCCCTCAGATCCACTGTTAAACCTACCTGTTACCTTTATGATGGCCCTAATCAACCCCACTCACACCTCAACCATTAGATCAGACACAACCATCAGACCCGGGATCTCCCAAAGCACCTGCCCATAAAATTTCAACTCAAGATTCCCCTGTTTACCCCCTCATCAAACGAAGATTCCATTTTGACCTCCCTTATTAGCCTAAACACTCAGAACCTAGATTACCCTTATCTTGACACACCCGAACCGATCAGACCACACTTTGCCTCTAGACACACCAAAACACCTTCTCATGAAGTTTCATCCCTRGATTCCCTCATTTGTTCCTTCATTAAACCAAGATTCCATTTCGAAACATTCCATTGACCCAAATTCCTACGATCTTGACCCTCTAAGACTAATCAGACCCCATCATCAGATCGCAGACACCTCTAAATACCCACCTGTAAAATTTCACCCCAAAACACCTCCATTTACCCTTAATCATACCAAGATTTCGTTTCAAGGTTCCAGATTGACCGGATTACATATCTGTCCGATCCTGGCCCAGTTGACTCAATCTGATTGTACCAATCATCTCAAACTACCCAAAAAACCCTACCTAGAGAAATTTCACCCAAACCTGCCTTTATTTTCCCCTTCATCACACAAAGATTCCATTTCAAGCCCTTAGATCGACCAAATTGAACCCTTTCCAGATCTGCCCAATCCGGGCCCGGTCGGACCAATCTGACTTGACCTCTCCAATCAACCCAGAATGTCCAAAAACCCCACCCCATGAAATTTCATTCAAAACTATCCCCGTTTGCCTCTTCATCCAAAAAGATTCCGTTTCGATCAATCTCACTAGCCTTCATGCATCAAAACCCTTCTCAACCATCAAACTCTTCTCAGTTCTTCATCTTTGACCCAAAATCTCAGTCACCCATCCAAAACCCCGGTTTGACCACCCTATGACCCGGTTTAGCCCAACTTACCAAAAATTACCAAAATACCCCTAAGATTCACTAAAATCACAAAAATACCCCTGCCCCCCATATAAATTCAAACCTAAGTTAGCCATTCGCCCTAATACACCATTCATTCTCCCCTCTTCGAACACTCAAACCAATGGCGATCTCCTCTCCCCTCTCGATCATTCTCTCATCTTTGGTCTCCCTCTCTCACTCTTGTCTTCTCCCGATCCTTTGTCACTTCCTCTGTTCGCTCTCTGTGTTACTATCACCGCTGCTGTAACTCAGAGCAGTGGCGATCTGCCTTCTCTTGTCCGTTCCACCTCATTAATCCCTCCGTTTTTTCATTATTCTTCTGTTATTATCACTTACACCAGGCGATTTCAGCACTCCAGCTTCCCTGGTACATCTCGATCCCCTGTTTCCACCTTCCCTGGTACATCACGATAGCGACGGCCCCAACTTCTATTCCTCGATTGAACACAATAGCATTTGAGCCGATATTCCCATTGTCGAACCTCTTGGTCACAAGCCAATAAATCTGAAAAGGCAGAAGAATTTGAAGGAGGAGACGATTCATCTTCTCCTTCGTTCGGACAGAGCAAAACAATAACTGCTGAATCCTTTCCCCGACCTCCCTCTCCTATGCTCTTCTTCTCTCTCTTCTAAATCAATTTACATCTACTAGATCCTATTCGAACCATCTACTGTTTATAGTTTTTTCTTTGGCCGTTGCTGCTGCAAACCTCAGTAGTGACGATACCCCTCTCATCGCGGCAATCGCCACTCCTCATTCTCCCCAGTCATTGTAGAAGCTTCACAGTAGTGAAACGACCTCAGTCATTTGACTTTTGAAAACAGCTCGAGACTAGCTTCACAGTGGCCTTGCTGTAGCACCGATTTCAGGCCGAAATTCCTCTCTTCAGCGATCTCCCAAGTTCAATCCTGGTCACTGTCGTTTTTCGACTAGCTGTCTGAGAGAGACGGAATCTCCCTTTTGTAGTTTTTGGGTTCAGGCCAAAACCCAATCGGGTAATTAAGTCTCTTCTTTATTTCATTTTTTTAATTTTATTTTTCTTGTTTTCCTTTCTCTGTCATCTCGTTTCATTTTCCTGTGTTTCGTGACGACTTGATTGGAATCTGAGAGGTTAACGGAGCTGTTGGTGAGATAGTTGCCGAACTGGCCTTGTCGAATTCTCATATGTTCTATTGATACGATGATGGTCACCGCTTGCTGAATTCTCTATTTTATTTTATTTTTTATTATTTTATTCCTTCTTATATTTGATTATGCTGGAATGGAAAAATAGATGAATTCAGGATTGAATGCCTTAATTTAATTGAATGGGTGGCTGAATTTTGCCTCTTGAAACGAAAGCGGATTATCTGGCATCATTGATATCGGAGATAGAGAAGGTGATTGATTTGAATGCTCCGGTGTACAAGGTTTTACAGTGTTATTCCTGCAGCAGTTAGAATAGGAAATATTGAGTAAATAATGCGCCAAAAAAATGATAAAAATAAAAAGAACTTTTTTTTTCTTCGGTATTAGTATGTTTTGATTAATTAAATAGTTGCACTTTTGTGATCGTATTTGTTTGGGATACCATGTAGGCCCCACCTTTGGACCCGGGAGAGGGGTGCCTAACCCCTTTCCTCTCCCATCCGAGTCTTACCCGGACTGGTTAGCCAGTGCCTCGGGCAATGGAGTCACTAATAAACCAAAAGCGCTTTCCGATGTAAATCTAGAGGTCCCATCACCTCCTCTTCATTTACTTGATCAGTGGCGACTCCATCCTATTATTGAGAAGGCAAAGGAAAGGCTAAGGATGTTATTTGTGATTATCGCAAAAAGCCAAGACATACTAAGGAAAGGTGTTGGAAGGGCAATGCTCACTTGGCTACAATTGGTAATGATGTTCAGTCTTCTGATGCTCCTAACTCCTCTAATGTAATGGATAAACTCTGGAGTATCTTGTTGTAGTTGGAAAAGGGTGGTACATCCTCTTTTTCTGGTTCTGGACCTAGTAATCCATCTAGTTCATATGTTAAAATAGTACTGCACTTGCTTGTTCCACATCTTTCAGCCCATGGATTGTAGACTTTGGGGCCAATGCCCATATGACTGGTATGTCTTCACATTTTACATCATATAAGTGAATCTTAGGGAAGGGTAATGTTTGCTGGAACACAGCAGCCGAAGAGAAGAAGATTTGAGAATGGCAGCTCATCTACTTCAGCCGACCCTACAATCTTATATAGATGTTTACAAAATAATGTTACATGAATGGACTAGAATGCCCCTGATTAGTGATGGGACACCTAGACAAATAAAACATTAAACAAGTTTAGGCCCAATAACTAAGGACTTAAGACACAAATATGACTAACATAAACACTAAATCAGCTGAACCAACACTCCCCCTCAAACTAAGCATGGATGTCAGTCATGTTTAGCTTTCCAAGTAAGTCTAAGAATTTCGTTGAAGCTAGTCCTTTTGTTAGCACATCTGCAATCTGCATCTTGTTGGTTAATCTCAATATGCTTCGTCCTATCATGTTGCACTGGGTTATTAGCAATGTTGATGGCAGCCTTGTTGTCACAGTACAGCCTGAGAGGACACTCGACCTTTATCCCGAGCTCACCAAGATGGGTCCTAAGCCACAGTAGTTCAGCAACACCATGAGCCATAGCTTTATATTCAGCCTTTGCACTTGATCTAGCAACCACATTCTGCTTTTTACTTCGCTATGTAACCAGATTCCCTCCAACAAACGTGCAATACCCAGAAGTAGACTTCTTGTCTCCAACAGAACCGGCCCAATCTGCATCAATATACGCTTCAATTTCAATTTTATTGTGTTTTTTGAACAAAATTCCTTTTCCTGGGCAAGTCTTCAAGTACCTAATAATCCTTTCTGCTGCTCTCATATGAGGAATCTTTGGAGAGTGTATGAACTGGCTGACAACATGTACAACATAAGCAATATCTGGTCGAGTGAGAGACAGATATATCAATTTCCCTACCAGTTTTTGGTATCTCTCTTTATCAAGGTAGTCCTCTCCTACTGATTCCTATAGACCATGGTTTTGTTCTATTGGAGTATTTGCTGGTCTACACCCCATTATACCTGTCTCCTCTAGAAGATCAAGGACATACTTCCGTTGACATATATAGATGCCCTCTTGTGACCTAGCAACTTCAATTCCAAGGAAGTATCTCAGATGGCCCAAGTCTTTGATCTCAAACTCAAAAGCCAAGAACTCCTTTAATCTTTTTATCTCTTTTAGATCATCCCCAGTAATCACCATATTGTCCACATAGACGATGAGTGCCATAAGTTTGCTATTCTGTTTCCTTATGAACAAGGTATGATCTGCACCACTTTGAGTGTATCCCACTCTCTTCATGGCCCCACAAAGCTTCTCAAAACAAGCCTGAGGAGACTGCTTAAGACCATATAATGCTTTCCTCAGTTTACACACTTTCCCATCAAAACAATAACCTGGTGGAGGATCCATGAAGGTCTTCACGTAGATCGCCATTTAGGAAAGCGTTCTTCACATCAAACTGATGTAGCTCCCATGAGAAGTTTGCAGCTAATGACAACAAAACCCGGATTTTGTTGAGCTTCGCAACTGGAGCAAAGGTCTCTTTGTAGTCAATCCCTTCCTTTTGAGTAAACCCCTTTGCCACAAGTTCGGCCTTGTATCTTTCAATGGACCCGCCCTCTCTATGCTTTATAGTGAACATCCACTTGCATCCCACAATGCTCTTCCCTTTTGGTAGATCCACTAATTCCCAAGTCCTTGCTTTCATTAAGGCTTTCATTTCTTCATTCATAGCCTCTCTCCATCTTGGTTCAGACACTGCCTCTGAGTACCTAGTAGGGACATGCACGGAGGAGAGAGCAGACACAAAGGAATAATAACGAGGAGATAAACGTGAGTAAGAAACAAATTCAGCAATGGGGTATCGGATAGTGCAAGAACGGGTAGACTTACAAAGAGCAATAGGGAGATCCAAATCAGAAGTATGAGTGATAAGATTACCTGGAGTTGCTGAGACAGATTGATCCGAGTCTGATTGGTTGCTGCCATGAGTTAGAAGGTCTTTTTTTCTTCTGTTGTAGGTGATTCTTATATCTTTTTGTTGCCTACTGGTGTCCTCAGTTACATCTGAAGCATCAAGAGTGGTAATAGGTGCAATGGGAGCCTCACTAGGTTCACCCGGGATGCTACAACTAGGAGGATCAAGAGGAGAAGATGGAAGGCCCGAGGCAGAAAGAGGCACAAAAAAGGAGGGGGAAGAAGAATCCTCTTCCATCCCACTAGTCTCCCCCTGAAGAGGATTCTGGGAAGAATGAAAATAGGATTGAGAGTCAAAAAATACCACATCTTTTGTGACGTATTCCTTCTTGGTGATGAGATCATAACACTTGTAACCCTTCTGTGTAGGAGAGTACCCTAGAAAGATTCCTTTCGTAGCCCTAGGATCCAACTTGGTCTTCTTTGGTTCCTTTACATGTATAAAACATACACAACCAAAGACTCTAGGGGGAAGAGGAAAGTCTGGAAGATTAGGACAAAGGACAGAGAAAGGAGTTTTCATACCCAACACCTTGGATGGCAGCCAATTTATCAGATATGATGCGGTAAGGACTGCTTGAGACCACTAGTGCTTGGGAACCTTGTGCTGAAATAGTAAAGCTCGAGCGGTCTCCAATAAGTGTCTATTTTTGCGCTCAACAACCCCATTCTGTTGAGGGGTAGTAGCATAAGATGACTGATGTAGCATGCCAGCATCCTCCATGAACAGGTTCAAGGATCTTTCAAAATATTCAGCAGCAATGTCTGAACGGAATTGCTTAATCTTCTTGTCAAATTGAGTTTCAATCATTTTACAGAATGCCATGGTTATCCGTGGCACTTCATCACGTCCTTTTAACAAGAAGATCCATGTGCATCGTGAGTAGTGATCAATAAAACTGATAAAGTAACGAAAGACATATATAGAAACAAGAGGTGAAGGACCCCAAACATCGGAATGGACCAAATCAAAAGGAGCTTGAATTTCATTACTAGAAATTGGATAAAGAGTTCTACATTGTTTTGACATCTACATTGTTTTGACAACTGACACATTTCACAAACTAAACTTTGACTTGAAATACCCTTGAATAATTCATGAAACAACCCTTGCAATGATGAAAAAGGTAAATGACCTAGCGTAGCATGCCACAAGTGTAACCTAGCTATTGACTCTTCATTATTCTGACTACTGGCAGCAGATGTTTGTAAGGCTGAACTGATGTCTGCATCAAAATAGTAGAGACCACACTCATGACCGCTCCCAATCGTGCTCTTCGTCAATCTGTCCTGAAAGACACAATGAGTAGGAAAGAAAGTTATGCTAYWGTTTAAATTCTTGGTAAGYTTYGAAACAGATAAGAGATTGGAAGTAAGATTGGGAACATGTAGAACAAATTTAAGAGAGAGGTCCTTGCTTAGGTCAACCCCCCCTCCTAGAGATGGTGGAGAGAGAATCGTCAGCAACTCTCATCTTATCTTGGCCAGACATCAATTGATAAGAAGAAAATAAAGAGGACGTGTGTCATGTGGTCAGTTGCATCGGAATCAATAATCCAAGAAGTAGAGTGAATAGAACTAGTTGCACTATAAGCAGAGACAATACCTGATCTGGCAAGGGAGGTGGAAGCAAGGGAATTAGTCCTTAGATKGGTTAAGGCCCAGCTAAGGACCTCTACCTCATCAGCAGTGAAACCCAAGGACCCGGATGTGGAGGAATTAGTAGTCTGACCCATGGGAGAAGATTCGACTGTAGATGTGTTCTTCGAGCTATCACCACTATGACTAGTAACAAGGTTCCCACTTGCTGTTTGATTCTTCTGGTGCTTCTTGTCTTTCCTTAACGCAGCTGGTTTCAGATGAGGATAAAGAACCCAACAAGTCTCTTTTACATGCCTTTCACCTCCACAATGAGTGCACTTAAGATGCCTCTTGTCTGAATGCTTATTCCCCTTTTGGTTTGAAGAAATCAGGGCTGAATGTTCAACAGGCTGTTCAACTGGTTGTATTTGAGTGTCAACTTGCATCTCTTTYCTCCTAACCTCTTCATTCCTTACTAGATAATAGACATGATGTAAATCTGGCATTTCATCCCTTCCCAAAATTTGAGACCTTATGCTCTCATATATTGGGTTTAAACCAGCCAAGAACTTAAAGGCTCTACCCTCTTCAGTTAGTTTATCATGCCTCTCATTGTCTTTTGCATTCTCCCAATCAAGAATAAGATGGTGATCAAGTTCTTCTCGTAGTCCTTCTAGGGTTGCAAAATACGTTGCAATTGTCATATCTCCTTGTCTCAATGCAGCAATGTCTTGGTTTAGCATATAAATTCTGGCATTGTTCTTTCTCTGTTCATAAGTTTTAGAAACTTTCTCCCAAATGTTAGCAGCAGTGGGAAAGTGTTGAATAGTCCCGGTCACTCTTGGAGTCATTGGAGCAAGCGACCAGGACATAATAGTAGCATTTTCCTTACGCTATACTGCGTACTCCACACTACCCACTTCAGGTTCCTTCTTCTGTCCATCTAAATAACCCGTGAGTTCCCGGTAAGTAATGAAGAGCATGGCTGAAACAAACCATTCTCTGAAGTTGTATTCATCCAACAATACACTGGTGATCTGCAAGCTGTGCGGATTTGGATTTTCCAAATTAGGAGACCTCCCACCAGTTCTATTATCCCTAGAAGACACTTCTCCCGATATTGAAGACATCTCCTTCCTCTTACAGTGATCACAATTGAAAACTCAGTACAAAGAACACTATTTCAGACTTACCGAATCTGTTACAAGCCTGAGAACCCCTCGTAACAGGTCTGAAACCAAGAACAATCCACCTCTGTACTGTGTTGAACACTTCTGGACTAAGAAGAAGAAGAAGAAGAAGAAGAAGAAGAGAAGATTTGAGAATGGCGGCTCATCTACTTCAGCCGGCCCTACAATCTTATATAGATGTTTACAAAATAATGTTAGAATGCCCCTGATTAGTGATGGGACACCTAGAAAAATAAAACATTAAACAAGTTTAGGCCCAATAACTAAGGACTTAAGACACAAATATGACTAACATAAACACTAAATCAGCCGAGCCAACATGTAAGATTACTGTTGCTGATGGATCTTGGACCCTATCTCGGGTCAGGGTGAAGTCAAACTCACCCATAACCTTTCTCTTGGATTTGTTTTTCTTGTACCTCAATTACATAAAAATTTGTTGTTTGTTAGTTCCCTTACAAAGTCTCATAATTGCTTTGTGACCTTTTTTTCTACCCATTGTATTTTCCAGGGCTTGAGCATGGGGAAGATGATTGGAAGTGGGTGGAGTCTACCTCTTTGATGGACCTTTAGAGCATGGATTATCGAGTCAGACTGAGTTTTGTTCTAATGAGAAAATGAGTCTTTTGAAATAATGGCACTGTTGTCTTGCTCATGTCTTTTAATTCTATAAAACTTTTGTTTCCAAACTTGTTTAACTCAGTGTCAAAATTGAACCCTAAATATGAAATTTCTCATTTGTCCAAACAATGTAGAACCACATATTTGCAATTAGTAAAAGAAGTAATATTGCTTTCCATTGGTTCATACTGATGTTTGGGGCCCATTGCTATCACTTGCATGGGTGGTTATAAATACTTCATTCTCTTCATTGATGACTATAGTCAGTATGTGTAGCTCTACTTGATGAAGAGTCGGGATGAGGTTCCTATGATTGTTAAAATTTTCATGAATATGGTAGAGACACAGTTTGAGAAAAGAGTTAAAAATAATATCTGACAATGCCAACGAACACTTTGAAAACCATTTGCATGGGTTCCTTGAAGATTAGTGAATTATTCACCAAAGTTATGGCAGTCTCCACAACAAAATGGGGTTGCTGAAAGGAAGAACAATAATGTGGTTGAAGTTTCTTGAGCTTTACTGTTTCAAACTCATGTTCTCACTTGGTTTTGGAATGGTGCTGTTGAGACAACTGTGTATCTCATTAATAGGCTTCAATCAAGGGTGCTTAACCGTCGGTCTCCTCATCAGCATCTCTTCCCTAATGAGCCCTTCTTTAATCTACTCCTCGGGATCTTTGGTTGTGTTTGTTTTGTTCATAATATGAGTTTTGCCCAATATAAGTTTGATCCTAAATCAATTAAATGTGTTTTCCGGAGAGGCTATAAATGTTTTGATCCTCTCTTTGGCAGGAGATATGTTTCTAAGGGTGTTACCTTTTTGGAGTCCTCTTTTTTCCAGTCATCCTGTCATTCTCTTCAAGGGGAGAATGCAAGTGAAGATTTGACTCTCTTTTGTCTTTTTGTTCCTGTCCATGTTCCTCCTTCGCCTCCCTTTCTTCTTTGTAACAATGGTATTCCTTCCCCTTCTCGTCCTCCTCCACCTCTTGTGTATTGGCCTCAGTCTTGGCAGTAGTTTTTCATCAAGCGAATTAAGAGGGTGGCTTCTGAAGTGAATGCCCATCACAATCAGTTCTCCTAGACTTAGGTACTCTTGAACCTCCTAATAATTGTGTTACTGATTTTGACTTTGATCTTCCTATTACTAACTATGTGTCTTATGATGCTCTTTCACCCTCCTATTGTGCCAATATTTCTACTATTTCTTCTGTTTTCATCTCTCACAGTGTTATAAAGGCAATGTAGTCCACTCATTGGAAGGAAGCTATGAACCAAGAGATGGAGACCCTAATAAAGAACCACACTTTGGAGATTGTTCCTTATTTGTCCCCAATCTCACTAGGAACCTTATTTCAATAGGTCAGCTTGTTGATGGTCTCATTCTTACTTTTTCTTCTAATGGTTGCTTGATTCGGGACTGGTACAATTGGGAAGGTGAAAGGGAAGGGGTGTATGCTAGGCCGCTTGTTTGCATTAGAGTTTGAGAAGTCTCTTACAATCGATTCATTAGCTTACTTTAGTTCTTCCTTATCTAGTTCTTTTTTGGGTCAAAAAAACAATTTTTGGAACTTTTGGCGTAAACATTTAGGTCATCCTCATTTTGAAAAACTAAAGCTTTTGTTTGGCTATGGTTTTATTAGAAATAAAATTCTTTCTTTGCAAACATTTGATACTTAATGTGTTTCTGTTGCTTGAGTTGGAGCTGTACTTTGCCTTTTTCTCACAAATATGAGTGTGTTACTTCTTTGTTTGAAATTATACATACTAATGTTTGGACTTCATCTATTACTTCTGGTATAGGATACAAGTATTTTGTACTATTCATTGATGATTTCACTAGGTACACATGGATTTATTTTCTTTGGCACAAATCAGAAGTTTTCCCAACATTTTGTCTATTTCACACCATGGTATGAGTTCGATTTGAGTCTTGTGTACGCATCCTTCGCTTACTATTCATTGATGATTTCACTAGGTACACATTGATTTATTTTCTTTGGCACAAATCAGAAGTCTTCCCAACATTTTGTCTATTTCACACCATGGTATGAGTTCGATTTCAGTCTTGTGTACGCATCCTTCGCTTAGATTCAAGGGGATAATACATCGGTTGAGATTTTCTATCTTAAAGACTAATGGGATACAAGTTCAACGAAGTTGTCCAGATACTCCTCAACGGAATGGTGTGGCTGAGCACAAGAATGGATATGTTCTCAGTGTTGTGAGGACCTTGTTACAAGAGTCACACCTTCTTCCTTTTGTGTGGAGTTAGCTAGTACGGTTGCATTCTTGATCAACTACATTCCTTATTTTATCCTTGCTAATGTTCTCCTTTTTAGAAACTGTTTGGCCGTCCACCGGACTTGTCTACTCATCATGTATTTGGTTGTTCTATTTCTTCTTCTCAAAGAACCATTCAACCTAAAAGCTTAAGCTGTTAGGTGAGGTCCTTAAATAGATTGATATTCTCTAACACGGCCCCTCACACGAGGGCCCATTGGGCTTGAAGCGTGAACAATCACTGGCACACCCATACCTTGTGCTGAAACTTATTTAATTATAATGGGGGTAACAAGGATCGAACACTAGACCACTTGATCAAAATAGCTCTGATACCATCTCAAAGAACCATTCAACCTAAAAGCTTAAGCTGTTAGGTGAGGTCCTTAAGTAGGTTGGTATTCTCTAACACTTCCTTTAGGACTTGTTGAGAATCTTCTTGTAATAATTTGCATCAACTAGTCAGTGAAGACATCAGCTTGGTGACACTTTAACTACATTGGTTGGTTAAGATCTATTGAGAAATAACTGTTTGCAAAGCTTTCAATACATTAAAAGATCATTTTCCATGATAGATGTGCAAATAAGGATATTTATTGTGACCTTGGAAATGCACTTTTATTAACCACCAACCCCTCTCAAAGCAGATACAAAGGAGGAAAGTGACTCCTTTGGCAGTGCATACAAAAAATTCACTACTGCTTGCCAGACATGTTGCTATTGCTTACTGATGCAATGTTCTCAGACTCAGACTAGACCAGACACTTCCGTCAGAGCTGGGAACTTTCAGCCAAAATGGATTTTTGGTTGCCCAATTTCTAGAAATGTTAGTTTGGTCAAGATTAYCCCAATTACATGCACTAAAAGTTGCTATGCCTTCTTATTTTGGTTATATTAAGTTTATTCTTATGTAATTGAATGAAACGGAATGATGAAACAGGCTTTATCTAGCCATCGACCCATGCAGTTGGGATAAGGCTTGGATGATGATGGTGAAGTTTATTCTGATGTAAAATAGCTTTTAAAGAAATCTGAAATCATTTTCTTTTTTAGTTATTTTAATACCTCACATTTTTATTTGATTGAGTTATAAATGCTTGAACCATTCAACTAGTGGCCTAGTCACAAAAATTGTTCCATCTCCGGTCTGAGTCTGACAATATTGATGTATTTTTGAAGTTAGCATAGTATGTGTTTCCATATACATGTTTGTGTTTATCATCTTAGATTTGTGTATGATTCTTCCAGGTAAAAATCCATCACCCGTGTGGGACAAATTGGTATTCAATAAAATAAAGGCAAAATTAGGAGGACGGGTCTGGTTTATGGGTTCAGGTGCCTCACCTCTGTCTCCTGATGTCATGGATTTCTTGAGGGTGTAAGTTGATAGCTTTATGTGGATGGTGCATGTTTGCTAAAGCTGTTTTGCTTCTTTTTAGAAGTGATTGACAACTTTTTTTTTCAGTATAAAATGATTGGCTTCTTGTTGCATAACAAAATTGCATGCATTACTCTAAAAAGGCATCTGTTTTGCTCCTTTTCATTTTAACGAATTTCTTCTTACTATCAAGAAAAAATGCATGCATTACTTAACAGATGCTTTGGCTGCCAAGTAATAGAAGGGTATGGAATGACTGAAGCTTCATGTATTATAAGCTCAATGAGTGAGGATGACAACTTGTCAGGTCACGTTGGCTCTCCTAATCCTGCTTGTGGTAAGTTTTATTTTCTTTTGACATTCAAAGGAAATTTATTCTGTAAACTTTATGATGCACTTGATATATGGTTTTGCATGTCCTCTGTTGCTTATAAGGAGCAATGCTAATTGGTTGACCAAGACTTTCCATGTAGATTTAGCTTATAGCAATTGTTGATAGAAGGTTTAGAATGCCTTTTATTTTATTAAGTTCTGTAGAGAACACTGATGTGRGCCCCACAGCTATGGTCCCACTGTGTTCGTAGGGCAGAAGGTGTTCTAGTCTGCCTAGGGTTAGTTATTGGTCATTTAGTTGTTTCAGTTGTTTTTTATTTCAGTCTTATTTTTGCTCTATTTGTTATGTAAAGACTAAGGGCAGATCTGTCCTTTCCATGTAATGAGCATAACCTAT
>NW_010729077.1:5426359-5441951 GCF_000365185.1 Nelumbo nucifera | reverse complement strand
AAAGACTAAGGGCAGATCTGTCCTTTCCATGTAATGAGCATAACCTATAAATATTAATTAAAGTGGTGGCGGCAGAACATTAAGCTTCTGCTCCTCCTTTCAACTCTTGTGTTCTACTGCTTCTCCTCCCTCTTCCTCTTCTTTCCTCTTACCTTTCTTCTTATTTTCGATCCTGAAATCCATTAGGGTTCAAGACTGATAACAGTCCTGAACTTCTACTAGTTCTAACTGGGGGTATTTCTGTAATTTCTTATTTGTTTTAAACACCCTATAAGTCAGTGTGAGGAGCTGCTACTGTGACATCTTTTGCTCAATTATTCTTCTCTTCTCTCTTCTCCCTATTCTCCCTTTTTTACTGGATGGTATTGGAGCAGGAAAAGACCTTGATCTGAAGCATGTGTAACTCTCCTTATTCTCTTCTGTCTTCTCTGAAAAGGTTTTGGAACTCTGTAGATCTGGTTTGGAACTGATCAGGTAAGGCAAATCTTCCTTTTTGTTCTTTTTCTTTTGGTCGTAGCACCAAAAGGATCATTCTTTCAGGTGCCCGTTCATCCTGTGAATGGAGATATAAAAGTTTGGAGGAAGTTCCTCTTAGCTTTTTTGTTGTTTCTGATCTGGTTTCACTTCAGCATCATTATGCACCTTAGGTTTCCTGTAAAGGTATGATGGCTGGAATGTTCAAGGTTATGTTTATGTTGTGATCTGCTTGTGTTAAGATGCTTAGACTGCAAGACTCTGAGTAGGGTTTTTTTCTTTCCTTTTTTGGTCCTTTTATGCTGAAAGTGGTGTTCCTTGAGTGATTTTGGCTTCAGTTTGAAGTGTTATCTGGGTTTTCTAATGTTTTTTTTCCCTAGCAGGACTGTTTATTTGCCTTGGAAGTGCTCAGCTAGTGTTTTTTAAAGTATGTCAGAAGAGTTTGTTGGTGGATTTGTTCTTTCATCTCATTGTATAATATAAACAATATTCTTTCTTGGGCGTGTGTATCTGAGAACACACCCATTATTCAGCCCTAATTTTGTTTCTCTTGTACTGTTCTGACATGGTACCAGAGCAGGTCTTTCTGACCTGTTTTTAGTCTGGGTTTTATTTCTGGGATTCAAAGGAAGATTGAAGGACTTCAGATCGACTTTTCTGTTCTCTTCTGCAAGTTTTCTGAGTGCTGTTTCGACAGCACAAGTTCTCGTTTTTACTCTGAAATCACGTCAGAATTGTGTCTCTTTCTTTTTTTTTTTTTTCTCAATCAGACCATTGGATCTTGTTAGGTTTCTGGATTCTGTGTTACCCTAGCCTTCTCTTTCAGTGTATCAAGTCAGATCTTGGATGCAATCTGTTGAAGGGTTTTGATCCCTCTCTTCTTATAGATAGTGCTGAAAGTTACCTTTTTTTGGACTGTTAGTCCTTGTTCTTGGTCATTTGAAGTTACTCTCCTGAATAAGTTCTCTCTTTGGATGTTTTTATATCAACCTCCTGCTGTTTATCATTTGTTGGATCTGTTCTTGGTGTTATTTTTATGCCGTGATGGCTTTAGATAGAAGATAAATTTTTCCAGTTAAGTTTAATGGAAGTAATTATGCCATGTGGAAGTTTCATTTTCAGTTTTTCATTGAAGGACAAGGGTTGTGGGGCTATATTGATGGGTCAACACCTAAACCAGATGAATTAGACAGTAAAGTAATGAAACAGTGTCGACAATGCTAGAATTGTCTCTTGAATTCTTGGATCGGTTGAGATAGATATTGCCATTCCGATGAGAGGTTTAAGAACAGCCAAGGAAATGTTTGGCTATATGGAGAAGGTTCGACACCCAAACCAGATGAATTAGACAGTAAAGTACTGAAACAGTGGAAAATCGACAATGCTAGAATTATCTCTTGGATTCTTGGATCGATTGAGATAGATATTACCATTCTGATGAGAGGTTTAAGAACAGCCAAGGAAATGTTTGACTATATGGAGAAGGTTTAACACCCAAACCAAATGAATTAGACAGTAAAGTACTGAAACAGTGGAAAATTGATAATGCTAGAATTGTCTCTTGGATTCTTGGATTGATCGAGATGGATATTGCCATTCCGATGAGAGGTTTAAGAACAGCCAAGGAAATGTTTGACTATATGAAGAAGGTTCAACACCCAAACCATATGAGTTAGACAGTAAAGTACTAAAACAGTGGAAAATCGACAATGCTAGAATTGTCTTTTGGATTCTTGGATCGATTGAGATAGATATTGCCATTCCGATGAGTGGTTTAAGAACAGCCAAGGAAATGTTTGACTATATGGAGAAGGTTTATCAGAAACCAAACCTATCTAGATAGTGCCAAATTGAAACTGAAATCTTCTCCTACAATTAAGGGGAGAAGAGAATATAGGAATACTATGCCGGGTTTGTAAATTTGTGGACTGAATATGGATTGGTCCATCTGGGGGAGTCTTTGACAGCTTGTTGTGTTAAAATAATGAAAGAACACTTTGATAATAGAAATATTACGCATTTTCTCATGCACTTGAGGTCTGAATTTGAGTTGATTAGGTCAAATATTTTGAGTAGGGATACTTTGCCTAGTCTGGATTCTATCTTGGGAGAGCTCCTCGGAGAAGAAACAAGAATTATTACTCAGTCTACCATAGATAGGAAACATGATACTGGTGTTGAAATTGTTTTTCTTACTACAAGTCTAATCCCAAAAGGGATTTGTCTCAGGTTTAGTTTTATGAGTGTAAGGAATTTGGCCACGTGGTTTCCCATTGCAAAAAGAAGAATACATGCACCTTTGCAAACAACATGGACACATTATCATTGAATGTCCCACTTAGCCACCTAAGGGACATGCATTAGCCCCAAAGAAGGATCAACATAGGGGATTGGGGAAACAAGAGCTAATGTGGAGCCTTGTATTGTAGGTGACAAGATGACATGCAATTAATGACATAAGCCACAACCATTACAACATCAACCGAAAACCACTTAGAAACATTCATGTGTAACATCATACTACGGGCAACTTCAGGAAGATGACAATTCTTCCTTTTTGCAAGATCATTTTGTTGTGGTGTTTTGGTACAAGAGCTACAATGAAGAGATCCATGTGATGCAAAAAAATTCTGCTAGGTCATGATGGAAGTATTCTTTTGCATTATTTGATTGGGAAATTTGTATTTCAATATGAAATTGAGTAAAAATCATGCAATGAAATTCTTTCACAATTCTAAGTACCTCTTCTCTGGAATGCATAGGATATATCCAAATATATCTGGAATAATCATCAACGAGGCTGATAAAATACTTATATCCACCACCCTCAATGGGTATGTTCATTGGGCTCCAAACATCAGAGTACATAGCATGGAAAGGCAAAAATGGATCTTTTGACATTGAAACACAACATGGAAAGGAATTAATGATTTCTTCCTCAATGGGTATGTTCATTGGGCTGCAAACATTAGAATACACAGTATGAAGGGAAATTTGTTCTACAATGTTTGCTTAATTGACATGTTTGACATTGAAAACCAGAAACAAACACAAACTTAAATAGTTTAGGAAACATAAATTTCAAAGACTCGAAGGACAAATGATTAAGGCAATTATGCCATAACCACACTTGACTTTTAGCAGACTGATTCATAGACTGACATAAAAAACTCACCAAAGCTAATGCTATATGACCAACTTTATTCTCCAAGATGTAGAGGCCATCAACCATGTATCCTTTACCAATCGTCCTCCTCGAGGCCAAATTTTGAAAAACACAAGAACGGGGAAAAAAGGTTACACAACAATTTAGAGATTGTGTAATACTACTAATGAATGGTAAGTTAATAGGAAGTTTGGGAACATGGAGAGCATGGGGTAAAACAAGTCCATCTAGAAGAGAGATAGATCCTTGACCAGAAATGTTGGAGAAGGATCCATCTCCTAGTCTCACTTCATCCCTACTAGAGAGAAGATTGTAAGCCTGAAATAAATTTGACTTACTAGTCAATGATAAGGGGAATCTAGAACGAAGGTAGACACATGGAATGCAAAAGCACTTTTACCTGATGTAGGCACAAAGGAGGTAAAGGGGGTAGGAGCTGACCTATCCATCTATCCAAGGTCCTACCATACAGTTCCAAGTGATCTCTGAAGGAATTAATGATTTCTTCCTTAGGGTCAGAACCAACATAATGCTCTTGAGAAGTATCAATAGTCAAGTTATTTGATTGAGAATCTTGAGTGGTTAGATTTGCATAAGTAAATTTCTTCCAAGTAGGCTTCTTTGAATTATCTTGAGTTTTGGTTGCCCACTTGGGCTTTCCAACTAACTCTCAACAGGTCTCCCGGGTGTGTCTAGGCTTTTGGCAATGAGTACACCACAGTCTATCATTGTCATAATTTTTTCTTGAGTCACCCTTTTTCATTCCAGTGTTGCCCCTTCTTGCAGCTAGGGCAACTGGCTGCTACCCCTGGGAAGCATTTATCAGATTCCTTCTACATTCTTCAGATTGAACCAAGGCATATACCTACTTTATGGAGGGAAGTTCACTTCTTCACAAAATCTGCACCGGAAGAGGTTTATAAACTAGATTCAGCCCCAACAAGAAGTCAGACACATGTTGCTGAGAGACAAGTTTTATATAAGCTTTAGCATCCTCATCATTCTTCCGTTCAATGGTCTGATAATGGTCCAGCTCCTTCCATATAGAGGTAAGAGCTGAATTGTAAGTAGATAGGCTATGGTCTCCTTGTTTACAAGTAGATGATTCTGCTTGAAGTTAGTAGATCTTAGAATAATGTCTTTGTTCTGAGTAGGTTGCCTTGACCTATTCCCAAATCTCACAATCTGTATCAGTCCATATGAAGTTTTTCATTACATGGGGCAGCATAGAACCCAAAAGTCATGACATAACCATATTGTTCTCTTGATCTCATCTATCATGCTCAGTTGTACCAGATTTTGGTTCTTTAATTTTCCCATTTGTTGTTAGAATTAGTTTTTTTTATTTCTGCTGTTAGGGTGCTGTCAGTCTAGGTTGCTGTCAGCATGTTCTTTTCTTTGTTTAAGTTCTTATTATTAGGGTGGGCCACTAGGGGCATGCTTGTAATTTATGTTTCTTTTATTTTACATCATGTTAATACAAATAGGAAGCTGGGAGCCGCAAGCTTCAATTTTTGACTCTCGAATACTTTTTCTCTTCTCTTCTCTTCGTATCTCTCTTCTCTCCTCTCTCTCTTCTCTCTTCTGGAAAGAAAAGATGGTATCAGAGCATAACTCTGGGCGATAGGAATCTATTTTCTCCTCTGAATCACATTCCTTCCACCCAGTTTTCTGTCTCATGGACAGTGAAAGGCAGGAACCCTAATAGGACCGATCAGAACCATCAACTGTTGCTGTTTTTTTTTTTTTTTTTCTGGGTTCTTCCTTGGTTGTAGCACCAAGGTAACACTAGTAGGAGGGGGCCGATGCTGTGAAGGCTCTCTTTCTTTTGGCTGATTCTGTGAAGACTCAGTCTTGGAACTGCACCTTCGTACAGGTGCTGTACAGGGATGTGTGATTCCCTTTTTTGTCACAGGTATGTGCTGCGATTGGTGATGTGTGTTGTGCATAGACCAATGATAACTGAAGTCGTCTTGTGCACCTGTGGTTTAAGATTTGTCTTATAGCCTTTGTTTCTGTCAATGGAAAATGATGATTCTGCCTCATCTGGGGTTACATCAACCCGTAGTACAGCTGGTATGGGAGCTGAAAACTTTACATAACAGCCAGGGGAAAAGCTGGGTACATAAATGGAAGAGTGAAAGAACTCAAGAATGGGACAGCTTAACATGATAGGTGGGACCAAGAGAACAGTATGGTGATGTCCTAGCTTCTGGCAGCCATGGAACCTGATGTGAAGAACTTTATGTGGGCAGACACCGCTAGTGAAATATGGGAAGAGGCCAAAATCACTTATTTTGAGCAGAGGCACCATGCTAAGATTTACCAGTTACAAGCTGAATCCTCAACCTGTAAACAGGGGAACCGTAGTTTGTCAACCTATTATTCAGCCCTTACTTCAGTATGGAAGGAGTTGGACCACTATCAAGTTATACAATGGAAACATGATGATGATGCTAAAGCCTATAAGAAGTTGGTTTCTCAGCAACGGGTTTTTGCTTTCTTGTTGGGACTAAACCCCGTATATGAGCCTCTTAGAGTTCAAATTTTAGGGAGTAAAGAGTTGCCTTCAGTTCAAGAAGTTTATGCTCTGGTTCAATCTGAGGAAAGTAGGAGTGTGATGGTTACAACTGAGGGGGAGCAACAAGTGGCATTCGCTGCAATGGGTGGTAACAATATGGGAAAGGAAAATGACTCCAAGCAAACTGATGATAAGGATTAGTTGTTCTGTAGCCACTGCCGACATTCAAGACATACATGGGACACATGTTGGGATCTCTATGGGAGGCCAAAGTGGGCTGTAAAGAACCAAGAATAGGGTAAGGTGTTGGGTCAAAAGAAACCTAATACAGTACATAATGTGGCAAATGTGGCAACCCAAGATACTTAGTCTGGTGGAGTGTTGACTGGTACTGCTCGAGAGTACTTCACTAGTTCTGACCCCAAGGAAGATACTATGAATTCCTTCCAAAATCACTTGGAACCATATGGTAGGGCCTTGCGCCAGATGGACAGTTTAGTCACTGGTACCCCTTCTACTTCATTTGCGTCTACATCAGGTAATGTGGCCTCTGCCTTCCATGTATCCACTGCCCTTGATTCCCCTTGGATCATTGACTCAGGGCCTCCGACCACATGACCGGTAAGCCAAACCTTTTCCAGTCTTATAAACTTTTGTCAGGAAGGGATAAGGTGAGACTTGCAGATGGATCATTCTCCTCCATTGCAGGCCAAGGATCAATATCCCTTCCTCATGGACTTAACTTGAATAATGTTTTGCATGTTCCTCAACTTCCCATCAATCTGCTTTCCATTAGTAGTATCACAAACTCTTTAAATTGCAGTATCACAAACTCTACAGTTGATAACATACCTATACCTAGAAATGTTGCAGAGGCTTTAAAATACCCTAAATGGACAGATGCTATGAAGGAGGAGATTAATGCTCTCCATAAGAACCAGACTTGGGAGTTGGTGGATCTTCCAAGGGGGAAGGACTCAATAGGGTCCAAGTGGGTGTTTACAGTGAAACACAAGGCGGACAAGACAGTTGAAAGGTACAAAGCAAGGTTGGTAGCAAAAGGGTACAGTCAAGTCTATGGTGTTGACTATGATGAGATGTTTTCTACAGTAGCTAAGATGAACTCAATTCGGGTTCTTCTATCATTGGCTGCAAACCTTGATTGGGGAAATACATCAGTTGGATATAAAGAATGCCTTCTTAAATGGTGACTTGGAGGAGGAGGTGTACATGGTTCAACCCCCAGGGTTTTGTGCCAAAGGGAGTGAAAATAAGGTGTGCAAGCTGAGAAAGTCTCTCTATGGTTTAAAACAATCTCCCAGGGCGTGGTTCAGTAAATTTCATATGGTGGCCCAGCAAGTAGGATTCAAGTAATGTCAGTCTGATCACACTCTCTTTGTGAAGAGATGTCAGGAACAAGTTGCTGTATTGATAGTGTATGTGGATGATATCATCATTACAGGAAACTGGAGCTCAGAAATACAAAGGTTGAAGACGTTCCTAGCTCATAAAGTACACTAAAGTACTTTCTTGGAATTGATGTTGCCTGCTCAAAAAGGGGCATCTTTATTTCTCAAAGGAAGTATGTCCTTAATCTGTTACAAGACATAGGCAAGTTAGGAGCAAAGCCAATAGATACTCCTATGGATGTAGATCATAAAATGGGTGATTGTGATGATGAACCTCTGAAAGATGTGAAACAGTTTCAAAGGTTAGTGGGAAGGTTGCTCTATTTGTCCATGACACGTCCAGACATTGCTTATTCAGTTGGGGTCCTAAGCTAGTTCATGCATTCCCCTAAGAGACCACACATGGAGGCAGCAAAGAGGATTCTTAGGTATTTGAAGAAGTATCTAGGAACAGGGTTGCTATTCAATAAAC
This sequence comes from Nelumbo nucifera, assembly GCF_000365185.1. The sequence goes on along the minus strand of NW_010729077.1, from coordinate 5,433,909 downwards.
ATATTCATCTGAAGGTGGAAGTCTATACAGATGCTGATTGGGCAGGTGTTGTGGATGATAGAAAGTCCACAAGTGGATACTGCACATTTGTGGGAGGAAATCTAGTGACATGGAGAAGCAAGAAACAAAGTGTAGTTGCAAGGTCAAGTGCTGAAGCGGAGTATAGGGCTATGGCACATGGGGTTGCTGAAGTACTTTGGCTGAAGAATCTTCTAGGGGAACTTGGGATAATTATTCACAATCCTATGTTTCTTTACTGTGACAACAAGGCAGCTATAAATATTGCTAGCAATCCTGTCCTACATGATAGGACCAAGCATATTGAAGTGGACAAGCACTTCATAAGAGAAACTGGAGAAGGGAGAAATTTGTACTCCTTATGTCAACTCCAAGGAACAACTAGCTGATGTTCTCACAAAAGGGCTTCCATACTTGCGGCATAATGAGTTGTGTGACAAGTTGGGCATGATAGATATATTCAGCCCAACGTGAGGGGGAGTGTTGTTAGAATTAGTTTTTTTTTATTTATTTATTTATTTATTTATTTCTGCTGTTAGGGTGCTTTCAGTCTAGGATGCTGTCAGCATGTTCTTTTCTTTGTGTAAGTTCTTGTTATTAGGGTGGGCCACTAGGGGCATACTTGTAATTTCTGTTTCTTTTATTTTACATCATGTTAATACAAATAGGAAGCTGGGGGCCGCCAGCTTCAGTTTTTGACTCTCAAATACTTTTTCTCTTCTCTTCTCTTCRTATCTTTCTTCTCTCTTCTCTCTCCTGGAAAGGAAAGACCATTTATGTAACCAGCCTTTCCCCAAGCCATGACATACAGTTTAATACCCTTGGGCCACTCCAGGTAATTTAGTCCATCAAAGGGAGTGATAGACAGAGAAAAATTTATGCTATCCATCCCTTCATTAAGGGTTGCTTGAGGAGAAGTAATACTGGAGGATGTTGAATCTTCAGCAGTCATTAGACACTGTTTCACTGCTGATTTCCCAAGAAAGAGCTGAGAAACTGAGGTTCTATTCCTCTATAGCACAGTTACAAGAATAAATAATGGTCCAACTAGCCACACGGGCAGTGGACAACACTCCAAACAAAGGGAACAACAGAACTTCAACCACCTTTGAATAAAAAGCGGCTTCAAAAAGCTAGTTCAACAGGACTGAGGTCAGAAAACCCTAGCCAAATGAACAACAGCTTATAACAAGGAGACAACCAGCCCCTACAACTCCAAATTGAGACATTTTGATAATTTAATGAAAATTATTAACGCCAAATTGAGACATTCACAGCTATCACACACTGAGATATGAATGTAACAGTATATACCTGGAGTACAGCAGTAATCTCAAAGAATGCTATTTAACTGCATTCGGCTGCGACCACAACACTACAGAACCTCTTCTTGGTACAATGACCAAGAGAGGAAAGGAAAAAAAAGGATAGAACATGTGTCTAGTTCAGTCCAATGAGGCTTTGTCTATTCTTCCAATCAAAAAAGGTGAGTTTCAGATGAAAAACTCAATCTGAGAAGTCTAAGCCCAGATCAGTGCTCTGTTACCATGTAGTCCAGCAAAGAAGAAAGAAAAGAAAAATAGAAAAAGGGAGAAGAAAGGAGAATAGGAGAGAGAAGAGAAAAGAGAAGAGAAGAAAAGAGTTCATTTTCAAAACTATATGGCAGGCAGCACCTAAATTAGTATTTATACTTAGGGCGACAGATTACAATAAAAGAATGGAAAAATACCAAAAATATCCTGTGGCAGTACATAACATATTACAACATCAATCATATGCCCACACAGATCCTTCAATTTAAGGCCTCACAACAGATTCTCTTCCCCAAGTCTCCATTGTTATCTATTTTGGTTTGTACCTTTGGTTGTTGCTGTTTTGTTCATGACTTGTTTCACTCTCATGGTACGCTAGTCCCCCATTCCATTCCTTATGTATCCTATGTTTCAAAAAGGGTATATCTGGAAAAAGCATCAATAAGCAAGAGAAAATATTTGTGATCACCCATAGAAGGCATATGGTCTGATTCCCACACATCAGAATGCACAATGTCAAATGGAAATTCAGATCTTTTATTATTTGAAGAATAAGAATTTCTATAATGCTTTGAAAATTAACACAACTCACAATAAAAATTAGACAAACTAACACTTTTAAATAACTTAGGAAATAATAGACTAAAAGGACAAATGAACCAACTGAAAGTGGCATAACATAATACGATTAAAAGACTACCATAAAGATGAAGTGCTGTTTGCTCATAATCACATACCCACAACCATGTTGTGTTCTCATGACTGGCACCTTATAAAGCTTCTGAAGAATCTAAGTGTGACAATTGGTTAGAGCATGGTAATTTATTCAACTTTTTTCCTCTGCATGAATTGATTCATTTGTGTATCTGAGTATAGTAAATCCTGGAAAATGTTGACTAATTTCATTTCCATAAAGAACCAAGAATTGACCTCTTCTCTTGTTTCAGAGGTAAAGCTTGTGGATGTTCCTGAAATGAAWTATACATCTGATGATCATCCCTATCCTCGAGGCGAAATCTGCGTCAGGGGTCCTATTGTATTCAAAGGCTACCATAAAGATGAATTGCAAACGTACTTACTCAACAATTTTCTGTTTCTTGTTTGTGCTTTAAAAATTCATAAAAATGGATTCTCTTGACAATTTTCTGAATTTTGACAGCCAAGAAATGATTGATGAAGATTATTGGCTGCATACAGGAGACATAGGGTTGTGGTTGCCTGGAGGACGCTTGAAGATCATTGATAGGTGAGATCAAACAATCTCTTTCCATAGTCTTTAAAAGAATGCATATCACATTGCCAAAACTTAGTTTGGACAAAAGCATTTAACATTTAACATTTAATGAAACCTAAATATAATACTTCCCATTTACTTATCATTTGACGCCTAAAGGTCAGAAGCATGACATTTTCTAACAAAACTATTAAACTCAATCTTAAGATCTCTTTTTTCTCACTGGCAACTGAATATGCTTTTATTAAGAGTATTGGTATATGTTCTCTATATGGTATACACTTACACACTACACCCCTTATGTTCCTAAAAGACACTCAAAATAAAGAAATGTTTGCAGGTGGACTCCTCAAGATGTGGTGGGTCTCTTTGATCCAAACTTCTTGAGATAGCCACAAAAAAAAAAAAAGAGCAAGGTTGATGTGGAAATCTGCAAGAACTACCTTGATTTGGACTGTTTGGAAAGAAGAAAGAAATGGAACGATATTCATTGAAAAAGTAGGACAAAATTGGGAATCTTGGTAGTAGTAAAAATAAAAGTAGTACACTTGGTAAAGTCCATGGAGGACTTTCAAAATTTCTCACTAAATGATATACTGATAAAGTGGAAGGAAGTGGTAATGTCTATTATACAGTGTATGCCCTTGGCTCCAATGAAATTGATGTATACTGAGTTCTATGAATTAATTAAAGCAGATCATTATTATTTCATGTTTGTGATTGGTGTGTTTTCTATGTATTACCCCTTAAATTGGACATTTATGGGATTTATGTTAGTTGAGAAAGTTCTCAACCATTGGATAGACTTGGGGAGTCTATCCTGACAAGGCTGACACTGATGTACTGCTAAAATGGTGGGGCATTTTGTCTTAGTTGCTAGGGTTAGGTCCAAGGTACAGTCAATGGGTGTTTATGAGAAACACTGAACAAGGTCCAATTTCCAGTTATGCCTTGGACCTTGGAGACAAATGGGGCAAAAATTGGAAAGTTGCACTTAACCCCAGGCTGGATAATGATATTGCACTAGGTTTTGGACCGGGCTGCTTTTGATATACCAACTAGTGAGATACTCTTAGGGTCAAATACCTGGGTATGTTGGAGCAGTTTTAGAATACTACTTAAGTGATAATCATTGTGACAGGATCAACCCCTTTGTCAAACAAAGAGAATATCAATGTTAACACTCTCTAATGGAAACCTAAGTAGTTTGGGTAGTGGATTTCAACTTGTTCTGAAGTCAAATACCTGGGATCCATTTGAGCAGAGTGTCCTTAAGTAGTTAGGGAAGAGGTGCTTCCCTGTGAGCAGTGTTTGATTATTTTGGGTTGATGAATTTTTTCTTATGTTAGTCCATTATCCTTGGGCTTCATAGGGTGGCCGAAACCAAGTCACTTAAACTTAAGTGTTGGGCCCATACTAAGCCCTTCGTTTGACTCAGGGGTTCACTAGGTTTACCTGGTGGCTCATGCGCTTTCCCTACATGGGCCAAATTCATATGGAACATTATAAGACCTTGTGGGTCCCATGCCATACATTATTCAAGCTCAATAAGACTTGAAACAGTTATGTTAGTGAATCACATAAATAATGGGCCTTAACCCATTAGCTAGTTAGACTAGTCACAAGTTGTCATGTGCTTGGGTTGGATATGGATATGGGTTTGTGTATGGATCTCTCTAATAACTAATATAATTAGAGGTCTAATCAAATCAGATTTGGATAATTCTAGTTACATTAGAATTAGTTTACCTAAAAAGGGAGATAAGAAGTAGAAGTCGACACATGCTTGTGCACCTCATTCTTGCACCTTGTTCTCTACTGAGATTGGCAACAACTTCTAGAATTCAGGATATCATGGTTGAAGGGAACTCTAAAATCATCATATCCTGGATGAAAAGCGAAATGGCTGGACCATGGAAACTTAAGCATCAATCAAGGAAAGATAGTTGGCAGCAGATTTGGGTGCAAGCTTCCATTGGATTCTTTGTTCTGCTAACACACTTGCTGGTTCACCAGCCCATGGAGTAAGTGGACAGGTTTTGGCATGGGGAGAATATCTTTTACACTGTTTCTTTTTTTTTTTTTTATCAATAAGGGGAAATTTTATTAATTTCAAACTGAAGGTATTATATCAAGGTGGCAAATTCTCCACCAAGAAAAACTTTAGAGTTTTGCCCAAAATATTTGTTGTCTAGCAGTCCCTTGTTTAGCTAATGTATCCGCCATCCCATTTTCTGTTCTTCTCACCCATCTAAAGGAAACATTCATCTCCCTTGCTAAAGTTTCTATTTCTGGACTGCATGCTTGTAAATCCATGGGACTTGGGTACTACTTGTCCATGAGATAACCACTTGTTAATCCCCTTCCACCTCCAGGTTATGAAATCCAAACTGTGTAGCAAATTTAAGTCCCTGGATTAGACTAAACAACTCTACTATCAGTGCATCACCATTAGCCACAGGTCATGAATATAAGGCTAGCACCTTCCCTTCTAAATCTCGAAAAACCCCTTCCATCCCAGTTGATGCTTGATTGCCTATGTAACTGCCATCAAAGTTGACATTGTTGTTTTGAGTTGACATTGTTGATTGAACTGTTAAAACACAGAAAAGGTCGAACCTTGCTAGGGTTTAGTGGCTGAAATTTTAAAATTTTGACAATCCAAACATTGAGAATCGAATTCTCCTAGGATCGATCCAGCATTGGATGATTGGATCAGATCATATTTGATTTCAATTATATTAAAGAGCATATTTGAATTTTGATATGGAAACCACAATATGCAACTCCTAGAGTGGCAGCTCACGCCCAAAATTCAATCTCAAATCATCCTCCCAACTGAAGATGGTGTAGTGGAATAGTGAGGTAGATCCTGCAACAAGTTTCCAGCCGATGTGCACTTCCAACTCCTAGAGTGGCATTTTTCTGATGTTTTGCAAGAAAAAACACAATAGAGAAGAAGAGAAGAATAGTTTCTCAAGGGTAGGTCGAACTAGGGTTTTGAGTTGCAATTGAAATATTTAAATACACCCTTATACCTGATTCACCAGGATTCCATAGACTACATCCATCAAAATCCTTAATCCAGCTCCTAGGTGGTGGTGTTCAAGGTGACTTAATTATTAGTCCTTCCAATTGGGATTGATGCTGTTATTGACCATCCTCTATGAATATCATCTATCAAGAAGTAAAAGAACACTCACCCAATATATGACTAATTTCAATCAGTCCCATTAATGAGCCCTTTGATTGAGAACTGGTAAAGAAACTAGCATTTGATTTTTCCTATATAGTTGATGCAGGAGCTGAAGTCAAAATTGGAATTTTATGTATTTCTGTATTTTTGGACAGTAGGGGTATTTTTGTCATTTTGCAATTCTTTGTGGGGTCCATTGATAGGGTTTAATTTGTGTAGTTATAGTTTGTTTATGTTTAAAATTTCAGAGTCATTGCGTAAGTAGGATTAGAGTTATTGAGTATTCTTTGAATTGAAATATGATATGACAGCTTAGTTTGAGTTCTACTAGGATTATTAAGTCTAATAGTTTGACTCCTAAGACTATCATGAGTCTAACTGTTTGACTCCTAGGATTATTATGAGTTTAGAGTCTATAAAATTCTGTTGAGCAATGACTAGAGTGATTCTAGGCACCCTGTGAGTGATTCTTAAGTATTTTCTCTCTTGTTCCTTCAAGAAGCCATTCAGCCATCAACAGCCATAAAATTCTGTTGAAGAAGACCAAACATTCTCTAAGGACTAGAACTGAGCTGGTCCTATATTAGTTGGTATCAGAGCTAATGGTTTATTCACTATGTTTTCACAACGTGACCGATTCTATAGGCCTAGGTATCTTCTAAGCAAGTTTACAAGTTGAAAATCAATGATGATTGGGTTTTTGAACCATATGAAGGGTCTTTGGTTGACTTATTTGAGAAGATGTTGGAAGAAAACAGATCTAATAATGTTAGCTACGGGAGTAAGGTTTTCAAACATGTTAGAAGAGAATGGGAAATGCCAGATTTCAAAGGAGATGATCCACGTGCATTCTTTGATTGGATTGCTGAACTAGAAGAATATTTTGATTGGCATGTTATGTTTGACAAACAAAGGATTAGATTTGCGCACATGAAGTTGATGGGTCATGCTATTGTATGGTGGAGAACACTTGAGCAATGACTAGAAAAAAGAGGCGATGATCCAATTAGTACATGGGCAGAGATGAAGAAGTGTTTTCAAGAAAAGTACATCCCACAAAACTTCATGATGATCTATATATGGAGTTGACTAATTCCGAGCAAAAAAAGTAAAAGGTTACGCTAAATAACTTGGTAGTCAATGGGAAGAAGGTACAAAATTGAAAAGAAGTAGATGATTCCATGCAAGTTGATGCCTATCTGTTTTGGAATGGTAGAATACTGATATATTTCATTCTATTGCCTATTGGCATATTTATACAGTAAGCTGCTGCAATAAATAGAAAGAAGAGAAAATAGAAAGTACAAAAAAAGAGAGAAAGAAATAGAAAGAAAAACTTTCTAAATCAATCTTCCACAATCCTAGGAATATATACAATTCTATTTTCAGATCTGAACCAGTAACCCCACGTTTTCCAACACTCCCCCTCAAGTTGGTGAATAGAGATCCTCCATTCCCAGCTTGGCTATAATTCTCCGAAAGTCTGTACTATTGAGCCCTTTAGTAAGTACATCGGCCAGTTGTCCTTTTGTAGACACATAGGGAGTGCAAATCAACTTGCTGTCCAGTT